>JAQFZM010003686.1:0-10665 GCA_034695785.1 Galumna obvia
TCAAATGACCCTGGTAATCATACAAAAAAAATTATTAAGACATTCAAAAAGTTTGGAACATTTTATTTGTTTTAATAACTTTTAAAAGGACTTAAAAAGTTTCTAATTCTTTAAAACTTATATGAAATTATATAAGAGGGGAAAATATTCACTTAGTTTTGGCCTATTACAATGTGTTATGATCTTGGTCTCTATAGAAAGTTTGAAAAATAAAAAGTAGCACGGTAAAATCATTTCTGACGCTGCATATTTGTTCCCTTTAAATGAGGTTAGGTAAAATTTGAATCCTTTAATATGTTACCAAGATCATTAAAATCGATTGAGAAATAAAAAGTTGTGTCTAATTGAATATCTTAGTTTTGACAAAAATGTCAACTAGGGTAACATGAAAAACTAAACTAAATAGTTCAAGATATTTTTTGTGATCATTTAATAAATTATAATAATTAAAATAATTTTGTTGCTTGACACTTTTTGATCTAACCTAAGTTAAAGTCACCAGTGTGGATCAAACTTGATGGCAAATCATATAAAAAGTAGAACAAATTCGAATTTTTCGATTTTCAAAATTAAATAATATTTTTCAAAAATCTAAACTCATATTTAACAATCGGGGAGTCATTGTATACTTATGCAAATTTTTATTACAATTTATCATATGGTGTAAGAAATATTGCTTGTTAAGTTGTCCTAGTTAGGTTTGATCATAGCTTTATTACATTTCCAGAATTGGAATCGGGTTAAACCGTTTAAAAGTTATTAAAACAAATAAAAATATTTAAACTTTTTGAATGCCTTAATATTTAAATAAATCGATACTTTAGATGTCACTACTTTTGAGAGGAGTTTTGGTTTTTTTTTTAATGTAATCAAAAACAACGTTATTATAAACAAAAGGAAAGCGTTCACCAAATAGAGGGTACAATCATTAATACAAGCATTTGATTTCAGTAAAAATATTTTAGGAAATGTTGTTATCTTTGATGATATGTATGTCTTATTTGAGCGTTAAATACATGTGTTGTTGTTTTGAGTGATTTTTATGAGTCATTTGATATTTAATTATTTAAAATTAAATATTTTGAGAAAAATATAATAAAATTGAAGAAATTAATTGATTTAATTTGAGTAAAATGTTGACTCGAGATGTGGACATCAGTTGTGTAGAAGTGAAGGATTTGTTGCTCTCAAAACACATCCAATATTTGCGTAAATACGCGGACAGTAGTAATGAGTCGTACGAACAGATTATGGTGGAGTACTTAAGAATGAGTGGTATTTATTGGACCACAACTGCTTTGAAACTAATGGACAGTGACTTCGATGAGGGTCTGATTGTTTGTTATCTTCAATACTTAATAAATGTTAACTGTTTTGATGTATTGATATATAGCCGGTAAACAAGAAATACTTTCAATGATTGAGAGTTGTGTTCACCCAAATGGAGGTATAAGTGCTTCTAAAGGACACGACCCGCACGTCTTGTATACATTGAGTGCAATACAAATATTGGTTTCTTATAATGCATTGAATGATAATATTATAAATATCGACAAAACCGTTGATTATATCGTTTCCCTTCAAAGAAGTGACGGCTCTTTTGCCGGCGATATTTGGGGTGAAATAGACGTTCGCTTTTCGATGTGTGCGATCGCGAGTCTCTCTCTTCTCAACCGATTGGATGCAATAGATTTAGATAAAGCCATTGATTTTGTTATGATGTGTTATAACACTATTGATGGCGGCTTTGGTTCGCGTCCGGGCAGTGAATCTCACGCCGGACTCATTTATTGCTGTTTAGGTCTGACTTTAATTGTTTTCTTTCATTGAATTAAATTCTCATTTTTTAAATATTTAGGAAGTCTTTCAATCGCCGGACAATTGCATAGAATAGATGCGGATCTCCTGGGCTGGTGGTTGGCTGAACGACAATTGCCTTCCGGTGGTCTTAATGGTAGGCCAGAGAAGTTGCCAGACCTGTGCTATTCGTGGTGGGTTTTAGCCTCATTAACAATCATTGGTCGACTTCATTGGATCGATAAACAAAAATTATTGCGATTTATTCTGTGCTGTCAGGACGACGAAACGGGAGGCTTTAGTGACAGACCTGGAAATTTAGTCGATCCCTTTCACACCCATTTTGGAATCGCAGGTCTTTCACTGCTTAGTCATGAATATAGCTCTGATCCAAATGAAGAAAAACATGAAAATAATGATGAAAACCACGAATCAAATGAGATTCCAAAGTGGGAACAGATATCTCTTCAAATAAAACCAATTAATCCGGTTTTCTGTATCCCTCAAAGTGTTATAGATACAATTAATCTTAAGCCACAATTTCTTTCCCTTTAGTTTTTATTATCTTTTAATTATGAAATAAATGTTAATTTAAAATTAATAATATGTTTTAATTATATTTAAATATAAGATATTTTAAATGAATATAAGCGACGAAATGTTAAATTTTTATTCAATATTTTCAAAGATTTATATTTAAATTAAAAGTCGATTCACTTTATATTTATTGTAAAACCTTTTCTATAATAGAAGAGAATGTAAGGGTCGGACACTTATTCTTGATTTTCAGTGATAAGTTAGTCATCTCTAAGAAATCATTTGTTCTTATATTTGCAATAAATGGTATAATTTATTGTTTCCTCAAATTAATGTTTGTTTTTATACAAAGAAATGTAAATTAATTAAAATTGATTTAAATGCATACATTTTGAGTGGAAATTACATAATTTTAATTTTCATTAAAGTAACCATGGTTAATAAAATAGTCATTTCCTTTTCCTGATATTAAATGAATGGTGAAATAGTTTTATAGAAATTCAAAGATTATTATTAAATGTATCTTAAAATCGTTTATTTATTTAAAACACATTTTAATCCCTCAAAAACTAATGCCTTAAAATCGGTTAATCCCTCGACTCTCATATCTAAGGATTAGTTTTTACGGAAGTTTCCCAAAATTCCAAACCCTTTCATTTCAAATGAGTATAATATCAATGAATGGTTGGTTTGAAAAAAGAGTGACACTTATCTCAAGAATTTTTTTATAGATATTTTATAAAATATTAATAATAATTAATAAGAATTCTTCGATAATTTTCAACCAATGATTAATCGAAGAATACTTTCACTGATTTTTATTTATCTGTTTATAAGAAAAGGATCCGGTTATTCATTGAGTAAGTATTGATTTAAATTAATTTTTGAAGGATTGAGTAAAACTTTACTATAAGTTTGCAATCAATCAGTCAATCGTTTGTTAGGAATGTTTGAAAAGAATACTAAAATCAGAGCTAACCCTCAAATTCTCACGAAATCGACAGCAAATATAATGGATTCAAAACGATGTGAAGACGCTCTTTGTTTGGATTGTGTCCCAGGATTTTGTCGAGAAAGACCACCTGTTCCCCCAACACCACCTCTTTCTATGAATGGTTTAAGTTCTGGATTACAACAAACAGTTTCCAATTTTAGCGCAAATTTTATTCCACAAAATAATGCATTCAATCAATCCTTAAACGACCAAAACTCTAATGGAATGAATTCAGACAATAGTTTCTTAGGTTCTGTTTACAGTCAAATCAATTCAACGGATAGCCCGCCAGCGATGAGCACTACAACCCCACCTAAAATGTGTTTGTGTTCCTGGAGATGATACTTACAAGATACTTGTTAGATATACTTTCTTTTAATTAATTTTTATAACTAAAAAAATATAATCAAAATAATAACTAATTTATTGAATATATTTTGTAATAAATAAAATTTTAATCAAGATAACTAAACTCATGCTTTGAATAATTGATAACTTATCATAAATAATAAGATATAAAACTTATGATTAGTTATCAGAACTGAAAGTTTAATGTTAAGGACATCTTAAACGCTATTTTATAATCGTATCACTCATTCGGACAAAAGTTTTAATTCACTTTTTAAGGAAATGTCGAGATTTTTAGACCAAATCGATGGCGAAGATTATGATTTAGTCACCAAAATATGTGGACAACATTTGGGAAGTGAATGGCAGTCAAATGACATCACAATTAAGCGTTTTTCGTAAGAAATTAATATATTTTTTTTGAATTAACTTTTAAAGTATTTCAGAGACGGATATTTCAATAAAATATTTTATGTAAAACAAAACGAAAGTGAAATCAATGGCAAACCTATTGTAGTAAAGTTAGCTCTAAAAGAGGAGTTCTATCTCTATAATCCATTGTATTCTTTAATAAGTACTCTGACTATATCTGAGGCTAAATTAGGTCCAAAAGTGTTGTGTGTATTTCCGGGTGGACTCATTACTGAATATATTCAGGTATTTATTTAAATATAATTAAATATTAAAAGTCTTAAGTTATACCTTAAACTTATTTATCACTTTTACAAACAATAGAGTCGTTCACTCAATTGCGAGGATTACAATAACCAAAAGATTATACGCCTTTTAGCTCAGAAATTAGCCAGGTTTCATTCACTAGAGTCTCCCATTTCAAGAGATGGAACAAAAAGATGGTTACATTATGTAATCGATGACTTCCTAGAAATGGAAGAATCGGCTGAAGGTAATGGCGGAACATTTGATGGCGTCAAAGATGTTTATAACATAATTAAGTCGAGTCAATACAAATCACTGAAAAGACTGGACTTCTCTTCGCAGTTAATTTGGATTAAAAACGCTATTTTGAGTTCAGAAAAGATTCTGGTATTTTCTCACTGCGATTTGAATCGAGGAAATATTCTCATTCATCAAAACAATGAAATATTGGACTTATTTTTAATTGATTTCGATTTTTGTTCCTATAATTATCGAGGCATTGATTTCGGAAGATTTTTCTCGAGTTGGAAACAGGAAGACCCCAACTTTGGTTATGGAGAATATCCAACAGATGAAGAAATGTATCCATTTATTGAGGCATATATTCAGGAACAGAATCGGTTGACTGATAACACATTTTCTAAGAGTGAACTCAACTCAAGAGAACATATCTTAAAAGAGGTCAAACTTTTTAGTTTAGTCGGAATATTAGCCGATGTCTTATTCTGTGTTTGGAAAGTAGGCGTCGAACCAAATTCAGCGAAAGAGTTTCTGGTAAACAATTATTAAATTAAAACTCAATTAATATCAATTTTTTTTAGGAAAAGGGAAACAAAAGATATGCCTTTTATTTATGTTTGAAAGAGAAGTTCCAAAACGAAAAATCTATTTAAATTGTATTTAGAAAATGACAAAAAAGTTTTCCATAATTTATTAAATACTTTGTGAAAAAATAATTGGAAGACTATCTAGATAATTATACTTTGGTTTATCTCTTGAATTAAAAATAACCATGATCATTAAATCGACTCTAAAGTATGGTTTTACAAAAGGTTTATCGAAATTAACTAAAATAAAGTTTTGTCTTTTGATCGGCCAATACTTCAATGACTTTCTTATACGATTCAATTCGTTGTTCGTCACCCCTTTCAACAGATCCGGAATCACTTTCTATCAATTGATTGGAGGCGTGAATTTTAGCGCGATATGCGGCCAAATCTGCGTAATAAACCGGTGCCGGAATCGATACCGATTTAGTACAGCGTTGATAGATATGACACAAATGATATGTCATTTGACAGATATCGTTCGACGAAAAATTGTTTTCATCTTCCAATACATAGTAATGAGCGGAACGACTCGTACCCTAAAAATATAAAAATATATCGAAAAACTTTCCAAATATTTGCTTACAATTCTTCCGTAATGAGAACAGAGGTAAAAGTCAAAGTCGTGTTTATGAGTGATGTCTTTCTCAACAACAGTTCCGGGAGAGACGTTTACTTTAGTATCTGCAGTCATGAAGCGAGTGTGATGTCGCTTCTGAACCACAATAAATGTCAGCTTTGGTTTATATCTAATGTTTATTTTTCGAAAGGCTTTCGTCAGAAGAGGGTATTCGTTGTCAATCACGTGTTGAAACTGACCCTCACTGACACCATCTCTATAAAAGATGATAATTTGTGGATAATTATTCTGTTTTCGATGATAATTATAAAGCACTTCGACAAACATTTCATCCAAATATTTAATCATTTCTTCTCTCGATTTTGGTTGCATTCGAACCGTTGTATAATAATTACAAAATTCGTTGTCATAACTTCCAACCAGAGCTGCAATCGATGGACTGACCTTATCAGCTGGTGCAGGGTGATTTACATCTGCGCCCACAATCATTACTGATTTTTGCCGAAACATCGGAGACATTAAAGAAATATCGAAAAGCGCGACATTAATTCCGCCCAATTTTGGATTTACTTTAAGCATAAGTTGTCGTAAATAGCCCGGGTGCCATTTCTTAGTTCTTCTTATGTCGTCCCAAATTTTGTTTGTATTAAGACATTGAGTGGTCAGTCCTCTGCCGTACTCGACATCTCCTAAAAGTTTTATTTCAGAATAGACTTCATCACCGAATTCGTGCGATTTATCCGGAATTACAAATAAAATCATTTGTAAATTCGGAAAATTCCTTAATTTTTGTTTAACGCCATCAAAGGTTTTCTTTGGCTCAAATCTGGTTATTTTTACCAATTTTTGCCATTTGGTTACAGTCATTCCCAATTGTTGGCCCACTTTTACGAATTCGTTTAATAACTCTTCAAAATTGTTGTTATCAAACCATTCGGTGAAAGACATATTAATAGCGATCCAATTCTCTAAACTTTATTTAAAATAATTTTTAAAAAATTAGAAATTAAAATAAAATTCATTTTCAATAAAAATGATTAACTTTAAGACTTCAAATAGTTTTGTGCAAAATTGGTCTCATTTTAACAAAAAAGTGATTTCTTGTTAAATATTTGTAAAGTATATCACAATTTTACAGAAATTATTTGAATTATCGGTGAATGACATACTTCGCGCCTTTTAAAAATCTTGAACAACCGGTCTTCGTAACCATTTGCCATTCGCCCTCTTTTGGAGTTATTATTTCATTTCTTTTATATTTGAGTTTCGGCGGTGGAATTACTTTTGAATTGACTCTTAAAAGATTTTCGCTGACACTTATCTCAAACTCTGAGAGAAAAGGTCTGTTTTTCTCAAACATTTCCGAAGTCCTGAACTGTTGGTTAACATATCGTTGACACATATCTAATCTTTGTCTGGGATTTTGTTGACCAGAAATTGTGGTCATTTTGGAGCGTTCAATATTAGTCAACTGACGTCTTATACGTTGATGAGGAACGAGTCGACAAACCTCAAGGGGTAGTTTTATTATGTTATTTGCATTTCCCACTTCAAGACACGGCAAATGAGGAAATCTCAAAGTCTTTCGAATAATGGGATTCTCTTTGAAATAATCGCTGACAGAAATCTGTTTAACTGATATAACATTGAAATCTTTATCCCTTTCACTCCAATCAAAGACATCGCTTTTCGCAGATTTTCTATAAAAAAAATTTAATTATAAAACAAATGATTTGTTTAATACTTTGAGAGTCCAAGAATGCGATATTTGCGATAATGACCGCCATATTGTCGGTGTTGGGCCTCAATTTGAAGTCCTACCAATTCTTTCTTTATTTTTCTTCTTAGGTTAGGATCAGATAAAATACTTTGGGGAAATTTAGTGATATCGCCATTAATTATAGTACTTATTATCGTTTCAATGGTTTGCGAGGAATCATAAAAAGCTGTCGCAGATCTGTCTATGTTTAGAGTCGGGCCAATCATCAGATTTCTTACAGAACTATAATAACCAAATGATAGCACAGAATATTTGCCCAAACGATGTGAGGTATTCGTTGAAAGGTCTTCCGGTTTGAATATCGACTGACCGATAGGTACCCAACAAATGGACGAATTATGACGAAGAAGTGTATTAAGAAAGAGAACACATTTTTTCAGCAATTCTTCATCACAAGTCTGTCCGCTGTGGTATAGGTTTATGATATTCAGATCAATCATTTCATTAGTTTCGGCCATTTTTATGAATACATTATATTCGGAATTTCCGTACTCTTCAGTCAATTGTATTCTAAGACGAATTGTTGACGACTTGTCTTCAGTTCCGTTCAGTATTTTAGAGGTAAACATATTTTTCTGTCCGTCATATACCGGATTAATCCCTTCAAACACACCATTGTTTCCACAATTAGATTCAACCATTGATTGGAATATCTTCCGATTGAGTCTTGTGGCCAACTTTCGGGAAAACATATTCTTTTTCTCAGTTATATTCGTCTCTTCTATGTCTTTGTCCACAAGATTTGTGTCTTTTTTTGTTGATTTTGGAATTCTTTCGATTTCAATGTCGTAATGAAATGCCATTTTGTTTCCCACTTTCAATTTGAAATGATTTGTTAACAGTTCCTGTGGTCTACCAATTGTTAAATAATTGGGTCTTTGAGGGAACTGTCGTCGTTTGTCCTCAAAGACAAGCTTTTGTTTAACCTCTTGAGCCAAATCCATAAGACTCTAACGTTTGTAAATGATTTAATGTATGGAAGAAATAAAAGCTCTTTGACTGACAAACAATTGATATGAAAATGTGAACAAAATGTGAACAAAATGTAAGCTTTCGTTACATTAATTCAAATGAAGTGTCGTTTGATTTGAAGCGACGAATGTATTAACCAATCAGTAACTGATTATCACTCAATACTAAACTCTTTCATCACTTTTTAATGCATTTTTTGTGCAAAACTTTTAAGCGATTAGTCATTAGAGGAAATACATGTATAAATGTTTATGTTTTATGTTTGACTCAATTTTTCTTTAATAATTTTATAACAAAATTGAAGCCTATCGTAGTTATCATTAGTGACTTTGGGGTCATTAGGGTTATTAGGGTTATTAGGGACACATACAAAGTTTACAAGTTTGATGATCAGTCATTGATGACCATAACTATACCTAAAATTGTTGACAAGAGTGGGTATTTCACTATAAATATACGAATTAGAGACCCAAAGTGAAGAGACTTTAAAAGTGATTCACTTTTTTTTAACATCGCTTAAGTGAAAGTGAATGAGTATTAAAATTCCGTGAAGTTAAGTGAATTCACTTTTCAACTTAATATTCACTTTTTCTTAGAAAATGCATTTAAATTAGTAAGTGATTGGAAAATGAGTTACACAAATAGATTTAAGTTCTAAATAAATATTAACAACACTAACTGTTTCTCCTTTTTATTGAATCTAATTTCGATTTATATTAATTATGTATTGATTTTTATTCAATTACTGAAGTAAATACCATTTATAATAAATTAATAAATATTTCAGTGAAAAAAAGTGAATTTAAGTGAAAGTGAATCAGATATTAATTCCCGTGAAGTGAAGTGACACCAATTTTTGAGTTTTTTGGGTCTCTAATACGAATCACCTAGTCAAACTGATGTCTAACCAATGATAAATTGTTGACATATGTTTATAATGAAATTTAATCGAAATATTATTGCACAATTAGTACTAGGTTCATTTTATCATGATAAATAAGTGTGTCTTAATGTTTAATCAAAAAGTTTAAATAATGAAATAATTTTAATTAAAACTTTTTGTATTTATTTTTTAAATTTCTTCGCCTTTTAGTTGTTTTTGAATTAATATTTTGAAAATTAATCCCAAATAAAGTTAAAAATCGATGAAATCAATAAAATTATTTTAATTAACTTAAAGTAATTTTTCTAAAATTAATTAAAATTAGTTAAATTAAAAAATGTTTTGAAGAAAAGAGCGCTAAAAAGCATTTCTAGTATATAAAAACACCAAACATTTTGAAAGTAAAATACGTCGAAAACTACTGAAAGGGGACACAAACTATGACTCAAAACTGCATTCAAACTAATAGATTATAAAGTTTTGTATCGTTTGAAAGTTTAGACGTTTTTCTTGTTTTCACTTTTGGTAAACAACTTTTGGGAAAATATGATTGAAAATAGAAGATATGTTTGACTTTAAATTTAATTTAATCTAAAAAAATGTTAATTAACGCCAATTCGTTAATACCTTTCGAAAAGTATTATGAAAACAAATTGAAGCTAAAGATTATCCATTTCTGTCCACTCGATGGCGATGAAACTAATCCCAAATGTAAACGGATTGTTGTGACCACAGACTGTTCCCAACAGATATCAACTGAATCGGAAACTTATTTAATTGTTGTCTTCTATGGTTCGTATGCGAAGACACCATTCAAGAAGTCATCCCTAAAAGTGGGACAACTCTTTACTTTACATCGATTTGAAACCTCTTCTACTCCTAAAAATCGAGTTTTTAAATGTAAGACAAGTTTTTTAAATATCTCTAATTGTAATGAATTTCTTGTATTCTTAGGTAATGGTATTCTCTTAAAAGACTTTTATCAGACATTAATTTTAGTGAAACCAGAATTCGAGACAATTATTAAAATGTTAGTCAGTCTTCGAGAAGAAAATCTTATTATAAATGATAGCGAATCGGTTGAAGACAATCACTCTGTAATCACTGATAATGAGACCATCGATGAAACGGAACAAATGGAAGACATGCAAAGAGAGGGCCCATCTATTAAACCAATTGAAGTGAAACTCAATAAACAGAATAAGACTTTTAGAAATTCAGCCAAAAAGAGATTAAGATTTGAATCAAATGATGACGAAATGGAAATATCTTCAGGCGATGACTTCGACA
>JAQFZM010003687.1:0-10663 GCA_034695785.1 Galumna obvia
TGAAAAATAACTTAAAACTTAATAAAAACGCGTAAAAACGTCAAATTTACAGTTTTTAAGTTAAAAATTTTGTGAAATTTTTTTAGAAAATTTTGAAAAATGCAGTTTTTGTCAAAAATTTTAAGTTTTATGCATAAATTTTGATGAAATACGTTAAAATATGACTAATTATACTCAAACACATTAGCAAACAGCTTAAAAATGACGTTTTATGCGTTTTTGGAATTTTTTGGTCATTTTCAAAATACCCCCTAATACCTCCCCCTTGAACCGAGCCAAAATACCCCTTCTGATAACCCCCCTGAGGTAGGCTGTTTTAGCCATCTATGCTATTACAATATTTTGACAAGTTAAAATATTTTACGTAGAATTTATTTCATGCTTAATTTATAATTTTTTATAAATATAAAAGTTCATTTTATAAATCTTTACTATTTTTATGTCACATTCTATAAATAATATAATATTATATTTAATCAATAAAATATTAATAGATGAATAAGTTTTATATGCTTGCTAATATCACAAAGGAAATAAAAATATATAAAATTCCTGTCTTATTTACAGTCAACAAAATAATAGGTAGGAATAATTCCTAAAAATCAGTCACTATATTATTGATATTTTAACTAGGTTATTGATGGAATTTTAACACTCAAACGCTTTCATTGACTTTAAACAAGAGTTATAGTTAGATATGTATTGACTATAGTCTCCAATTGTTGTATCCGTTGAATAGCATTCAACTAAATCTAACTAGGGAATATATCGATGCTGCCGATGGAATCTAATAATAAGAATAACATGATTAAATTCTGTGAAGAAAGCTGATTTAAAATCTGAAGTCAAAATCTGCTTATGACCAACTTAAAGACTATAGACCATGGTCAAAATGTTTAAAAGATTCTTTGAAAAGCTTTCAAAAAGGTTTTAAAATTTTAAACTTTAGTTTAATGTTTAACATTAATGAGTAAAACAAATTATCATAAAATCTCTATTGATTTCTATATGAGTTTATTCATTAGTTGAAACATATTTTACATTTTTTCAACTATAGATTGATATCTTTCTAAAGTTTAAAACAAATCTTTCTTTTCTAAGCTTTCAAACGAATCTTTAAAAATTTTGACCATGGTTCTTTAGTCTTTAAGATGGTCATAAGCAGGTTTTGACTTCAGATTATTAATCAGGTTTCTTCACAGAATTTAACCATGTTATTCTTATTATTAGATTCCATCAGCAGCATCGGTATGTTCCCTAGTAAGATCAATATATTTATAGATTCACTTCAATTATATCACTTACGGATAAAACTGACCACTAATACAATTATATCAAATCTCATTTTAATTATATTTTTAGTTTTTTTTTTAAATTTAATAGATTTTATTTCAAATAAACATTTAAACAAAAAATTCAGAAATACTATACAAATGAAAAGAGGTCTAAAAAATTTCCTGCAATTATATCAATAAAAATATTGAATAAAATTATAATAAATGAGACAAATATTCTTTTTTTAATATAATATATTATATATCGAATGACTTAAATATAATAAATTTTAATTATTTAAAACTAAAGCCTTTATTTAGATAAAGAATGACAAAAGACCTCGCTAAAAGAAGGAATAAAGAAAAGTGCCTTGAATTGTTTGCAATTTCATATCTACATTTGACTTAAACTTGTTGAAAAGTTCTCATTGATGACCAAGGACAGTATTAGATCAAACTTTACTCAATTATGTCAAAAAAATCATTAGCTCTATGTTTGATTATTCTGATGAATTTTCATCGGATATTTAATTTTAGTTATATCGGTTACAATCATGAGAACAGAATATCAAAATGAAAAAGATTTCACTCATTGTTTGGAATAAAATCTTATTTATAATTATTCTTATCTTCGCTATAATTGGCTTAAAATCAATGACAGAATTCACTCAACAAACAAATTGTAAAGACAAAAATGAAACAATTATTGATACAAACCTTTCTCTAATTAAGAAAAAGTGATGACTCTTTTCATCCTCTATAACACCGCAAACATTTGTTTTACTTTATTTAAGTTCTATTCATAAGTATTAGAAGAAACAAACTCTTAGAAAACATAAAAACTTACGAAATTATTGCCATTGAATTAAAACACGATAAAAGGTTTTGTATTGTTTTGGTCTTTTCGTGTGTAGTCATAGTCTCTTGTTTTCAAATATTTGTTGCGATTTTCAACATTATGGTTGGGTTAGGGTTTTTGGACACTCTAATTATATTCATATTTGGAACTTTGGAAACACTTGCACAGCTCAAAACTCAATCTTTGATTTCCTACAAATGTTTTACAGTCAGTCAACAATTCAAAGCTATTCTTAATTTGAATCCAAACTCAATTTTGTTCGGAATTTACAAAATTTTAAAGAGATTTATAAATCTGTTGAAACATTTGATGCATACACTGAATATGATTGTATTCTATATTCAGTTTATTTGCAAATTCATTTAACCTATCAAATATTTGTTGGACTCAATTTAGTTTATTCTTCGAATTCAGTGTTACTTTTTTTCAATTATTTCGAAGAATTTTATAAATTTAATAAAAAAAAACTAAAGTATCAGAGGATTGACTCAAATGATCGACGGATTATAATTAGCAAATGGAATTGAGGGCCCTTTTTGAGGGCCCTTTTATTACTTCTCCTAAATATCATTACCTAGTTCATTGAAAAATAAACCCTTTAATAATAAGTTATATTGGAAATGATTCACTCATGCTAAACGTTGTTTCATGGTCAAAACTCTATTATATTGAAAAAGTACTGACCGATGACTAACAATAATGTCTGGAAAAGTAAATAAATTATTCATTCATTCATTAAATAGTTTTTATAGGAATGGAAATTTAATTTTCCACATAATTTATAGTTGAAATCTACTTGTTCATATGTTTAAGCGCGCATTTTAAATGTTCCTATCCCTAATTATGACCAAAACGAGACTCTATTTAGTACTAGAGATTCAATTTTATCTCCAATTGGAGAGAAGTTATGGAGATTTCCAAAGAAAAGGTCATAAAATAATCAAATTTTTGGAAAATATGTTTCGGTTTATTATTTTTTTAATAGATTTTTGCTCTAAAATTATTGAAAACTTATATATTTTTTTTCACTTTTATATTTTCAAAAGCAATTTGAGGCCCGATAGAGGGCACTCCACAAGAAAAGACAACTCTTTGTCTCACAAAAATTCAAATTTTCAGTTCAGTTGAGTTCTAGCGGTTGACTCTATCAGTCAACCCTTTTGTCATTCATTCACAACTCATTGTTCAAATAAAAGTTTAATTTTTGATTCAATTCAATTTGTTTTTAAATTCATTGATTCTCAAATTCATTTACACTCATTTGGGTATCAAATTTATCTTGATGTTTTTTGTACAATTTGAGTCATAAACATAGCTTTTAAAAATGTAGCAAAATTTCTGTTGAAATTAGGTTATAGAGTTTGGAACTATTATTTATTTTTGAATTTTGTTGATATACCCCTGAAATTCTTGGCTAAACCGTTCAAATCAATGCTTATAAAAGCTTTGATTCTGTAATTAATAATTGTTTCGCATTTGAGAACAAATTTTGAAAAACTTTATTCAAATGTTAAACAAAACAATGACTCAATAATCGATAAGTTTGGTCATTTGGACATTCATCCATTAAATAAACTTATTACATTGAGTAATATGAGTAAGGTTATCTATTTATCAGGAATGACCAACAAGGTGAAAATATAAGTTTGTCTGAATAGTGCAAACCTGAGTTTACATCTTATTTATGTATTTAAAGGTTACTTTAATTTATTCAGTTTTTAATCACAAATACTTTGTATAGAATTAAACTTTAAGACCCGATATTCGGGTTAAGGAGTAGTGATTCGCATAAAATATTTGTATCATTTTATTCTACTCACAGATGAATATAAGACGACACACTTATCAACTAAACATTCGTTAAAATTAATGACATTTTATTAAACTCTACCGAAAGATACTTTTCCAGACCTTAACTTCATTTCGAATTAATTTCTATATAATTAATATTACAATTAATTCATAATTTAAATTCAATTTATATCACAAAAAATAAGATTTAGATATTTAATTAGAGTTATCTATTACTTAGAAATTTGACTTAATGTTTAGTGACCATGCTTCTTTATAAAAATGATCTTTTAAATTATGAAAACCTAAATAAACTTAAATAAATCGAAAATACAATCAAATATAAACTAAATTTAAATAAATTTTATTTATTTTTGTTCAAAAAATTTTGATATATTTTTGATTTTGAATTTTGAATAGTTTTCCCGTTTCTCTCTTTTTCTCATTTTTTGGGATCAATTCATTGAAATAATGGTTTACATCAAAGAGTTTAATGACTCTTCGATTGCATTTCAGTTGATGTAAACAACTCTTTAGAAATAACATTACATCCAGTGATGTCTCGAAAATCCAGTCGTAAATGTAGTCACAAATTGTGCGCAAAATCGGAGAACAAATTTTTATTGATGACGAAAGACCTCAATCTATAGTACTGAGGGCTG
Source organism: Galumna obvia (assembly GCA_034695785.1). Classification (NCBI taxonomy): domain Eukaryota; kingdom Metazoa; phylum Arthropoda; class Arachnida; order Sarcoptiformes; family Galumnidae; genus Galumna; species Galumna obvia. Next base: position 4,587 of record JAQFZM010003687.1, read on the forward strand.
TCTTTATGACTCTCTTTTTCTTTATATTTATTAGACATCACTTTTGTGGTCATTCTTTCAATTTTATAGACAAATAAGAAATAATATTTGATTAAAGTTTTATTAAAATAATTATTTAAAATAATTGATTTGAAGAGTGTATTGTATAAAGTGTTGGCTCCCCCTAAGAGTGAGCCCTCGGTTCGGTGCTGTTGTAGTATTGCTCAATAGTGACAAAGACTGGTCATAGCATTGCCTCCTCTTTAATGCTTTTATGTGTTTATCGCGAATTCAAGTGATTTTGTGCTCAAAAACTATTGCATTCATTGTAAGTATTAATCATTTCGTCATTTATTATAAGATTTCATATTAAGACAATTGACGACTCATTTGATTTCTGTCACCAATTAATTGATTCCAAACATTAAATGTTTAAGAAATCAGTTCTGAATCTGTTTTTCTGTAATTAATATCAATTGGAGTCAAACGACTCAATACTCCACCCATTTCTCAACGAATGAGTCTTTGATTTTTGTTTAAATTTTGTTTTAATTTATAAAATATATATTAATTTTTAAACAAAAGAAAGAAAAATAATTTGGATTTTCTTTTAATAATTTATAAAATCAGTTAAACTGATCGGTGGTATCGATCTCTTGGTTTGGAAATAAAGGCAATCATTGCGTCACTGTTTAGACGATTGCATAACATTTATATCAAATCATTTGCATTGAAATCGTGTTTTGTGTTGACATCACTTCTGTTGTCGTCATTCAGACGTTAAGTCATTAAAAGTTTTAAAAATAAATTAAAACTGATTTCCAATAAAATTAACGGAATTATTGGGATCGCAATCAATGGCTCCGATCACTAAAATTGCAAAAAAGACAAAATCTATTGAAGGTATGGAAAGTATGGACGACCCCATGAGGAACGAAGATTTATCTTCTTCTTCGTATTCCGGTTCCGATTCTAATATGGGTTCGGATAACAAACAGTTCGCTCGAGTGAATAGAGTGGTATTAGACAAGAATAGCGATGAATATAAGAAGAGACGCGAACGCAATAATTTGGCCGTAAAAAAGTCTCGAAACAAATCAAAGATAAGAACTCAACAAACTCTGGAGAGAGTGAATCAATTAAAACAAGAAAACGAAATGTTGGAAACAAAAATCAAAATCCTCACCAAAGAACTCAATTTCCTTAAAGACCTATTTCTGGCTCACGCGGGAACTGCACATAACGGACAGCTGCCAGACATTGACATGACTTTTCTTCAGAACAACCACTCATTAGCCGATGGCAATCATGAAGTGCCTGAAGGCAATGGACATAAAATGTCTCAACACATCGATGCCGACGACGACGACAGTGACTGCAATTAAGTGGTCGGCACTGACTCTCGCTATTCATTCGACGCCACAAATAGACTGACATTTTAGATACCTTTTGGATATTATTTCGTTGCTATGAATTGAATTTTTGTATCATTTTTTCTAATATTTATTCGAATCAAATGATACGAAAACATTATTTTTAAAACATTTAATGTTTTGTCTCTTTTTGTGTTCCCTTTAATGAAACGCTTCTAAAGAGATCTTTGATTTCATTTGTTTTCGGATTTATTCCAAAACGTTTAAGAAATCATTTTATATTAAATTCATTCAATCATTAATTCGTAAATAATTTTGAATAATTGTTTAAATCAAATGTTTATTCAATACAATATATATTTTAATTATGTCTTCGGTTTAAATCCGTTTATTATTTAATTTAAAGCCTGTATTTGAGTGCCATTTAATGTCTTAAACGGAAAACAGTTTATATGCAATTCATTCCTTTCATTATTTAATAAATTATTGTTTTCTTAAAACTTTTTAATCTTTAATTTCAATTCTTTTCGTACAATAATATAAGAATAGTTTGGATCAAATTTCTACCCTCTCTTATCATTAATTCCTTGTTTATAATCATTTATTACATATCATTGTTTAAAATCAATCGATTGATTCTAATATTTGTGTATAATTTCCAAAACAATTTCAAATAAATCTATTACTCTTTCATCGCATACTTTCTAATCATTTAAATTGATTTCAATTAATTTTTTTCATACATTTAACAACTTTTCAAAATAAGTTAACATTTTTTTAAATAAATTAAAGAAATAAATGACTTGTAATTAATTATTTTTGAGATAAACAGTTTTTTTGTGAAGAGCTCTCCCTTTAAATCGAATTCAAAGTTTTCTTCACAAAACAAGACTAAAGAAATGATACCATTTTTAAAAGTATCGAAATATAAATCAAAATTTTGAATATATTTTGAGTTAATTTCAATATTTTCTAAAGTTTTGTAATACATTTTTATTAAATAATCTAATATTTGTAATTATATTCAATATTAAAGTTTTAAAATATTATAATTTATAAGAATCTAAATTAATTTGAGTCCATTACTGTTGTTGTAGTACTTAATTCTTCTCATTGTTCTCATTATCGTTCAATTCTTTATTATCTTCTATTTGTTTTTGGTCTTTCTTTTTACGACCGTATTGTGAAACACTGACAGCCATTCCATTGTCATCTATGGCTCGGGTGGCATAAACTACTCCTTTATTATCCTTAACATTCTGTTCACCAAAAAGTTTGACTAAATTTTCAGCTAATATTTAAAAAAAAAAGTTTTATAAAAATGATTTTTTGAAAACAATTCGTATTTTTACCCAAATTTGTGGTGACTTTTCCTTTGGGTAATAACATAACGTCATATATATCGCAAAGTATAGCTGTTTCGAGTCCCTGATGTTGATTAAGTGCTGAACGAACCCACGACGAACAGAATATTGTCGTGTTTTTAATATTATTGATTTGTATGGCTCTGCAGTTCTGAACAATCATTTCGTATTTTTTAAATTTTTGGTCTTCTTTTGAGAGGTTAAGAGTGGAGGCATCGAATGAGTTCTGGTCTTTTAATTTTGGTTTTATGTGACATAAAATACTAACAAAAGTGAAAATCGCCGACAAAATAATGAATACCAGAGAAGATAAAAATGTAATTCTATACCAACGGAAGAGTAGAGTCGACTTTATTGAATGATAAGCGAATGCAATGTTAGTCGACAACAGTATTATTGAAATCATAAACACTATTAAAGTAGAGATTAAAATCATTTTAATTTAAAATTAATGGAATACCTGTCCATAAGACGATCCGTTTAATACAAATCGTATGATTGGTTTCATTGAATAAATTATATTCTTTATAGAGTCGATACGAAATCGTTATAATTAAATGAAATATTGCGGCCAAAGAGCCGATTATCAAAGAAAGGATGAGTGCCTTATACCACATAACCCATTCTTTAGTGGCTTCGTATTCGTAAGACTGACTCCAGAAATAACTGTTAAATGAAATCACATTAAAACTGAATAACCAAAAGAAAGCCCTTTCTATTGAATTTAATAAACTTTTCAGTTGATAGTGAGTTGTTTGAGGCAACTCTTCTTCAAATTCAAACATCTTTTTATGTGAATCGAACACAAAAGCCATCGGTTTTGACAAATGAGGAATAAATGCATTTAATGGATAGGTATGAGATATTAGTGAACTTATGTCTGATATTTCTATACATCGAATGAGTATTGAGGCGTTTGGATGTGGACAGTCGTGTGCCATCAAAATTGTCTTCACTTTTCTTAGATTGTTTTCAGAAACCAATTTATAAATACCAATGAGAGGGACCCGACGGCTCAGGTTTACTATATTTAACTGATTTGAAATGTCATTAACAGCACTTTCTTTTGGTGTTTCCAATAATGAATTGAAGTCTGGATTCTGTTGTAAGGATTGAAAAGCAAAGAGTGGTCTCATTATCAAAGAAGTAATCAAATCTCCATTTCTATCGTTTAAATCTAATCTAATGGAAGTGTTGTCGTAATCATAAGATAGTGTCGGCTCAGAAGCTATTATAGTAATGACAAACGAATGAGCTATTTGTTGGTCACCTCTTTTTAATAGAGCCTTCAAAAGACATTTATTGTAAATATTTTGGTAAATCTCATAAAAAATGATTAAAATGAATATAAGCCAAAAGAATAGATTCAAACTAAAGTATAGGTGAAATATTTCTGTTTGACTAATCATTATTGACTTCGAAGAATTTGTGGCGCTTTCAGACATTTTTATCTTATAATTAATAATTTGGAGAAATCGTTGAAAAACTTAAAACTGTTTAAGAATTGGAGAAAAATATAATAAAAATAAAATTGAAATTTGAATTTCTATAAAATTATTTGAATTTTTATTCATTGAAAGAATTCGTGAATTTGTGTTTTGCGCTCAAAATTTCAAATGTTTTGTATTGCAAACAAAAATGAGTTAAATTTGTCACTTAATATTTGAATGGCTCTTAAAGTGTGTTCAAACAAAATAAAAGCCGATTGACTTAAAATTTTTAAAACAAATTTTTGTTAATTAATTAATTAAATTAGAATTTATATCAAATAAGATGTCTCTCGATTTGGATGACTTAAATACTTCTGCTTTAGATAAGGATTTGCAGGAATTCTTGTTAGTAGAGCAACAAAAAGCACATTTCCAACAACAGGTAATACCAATAATTGATTACTATTGCATAATCATGTCTTAATCGTGAAACAATGGTATAATCTTGGTTTTATCAAAATATTGATTTAACTAAACCTTTAATTAATGTTCAGATCCATCGCTTAAATGAAATTTGTTGGGAAAAGTGTTTCACTGATAAGCCGTCCTCTAAATTGGACTCAAGAACTGAGAACTGTTTAAGTAATTGTGTCGACCGTTTTATCGACGCCTCTCTCGCTATAACTCAACGATTCGCTGCACTCATTCAGAAACAGTCAATGAATTGACTCTTCAGTCAAACATTACATAACTTTTAAGATAATTAACAAAAAATTGTTTTTAATTTCATTATTTGTAGAGAAATATTCAAAAATAAAATTTATTAGTCGATACTTAATTATAACAATAATTGTCTTCGAATTGAATTTAAATTGAATTTCATTCAAACGTTTAAACGATTTTATAGTTTTTCTAATTTCGGTTTACATTAAAATTATTTAAATTTATTTTAAACTAAAACTTCATTTAAGAGAATGAATACAAATAAAGATAAAGAACTCAAAGAATTAAAAGATAAGACCAAAAAAAGTTTGGATCAAATAATTCGACAAAAGTTTCCCAAAAAGATCCTCGAATTGAATGAAATGATTGAAAAAACGTTTAATATCGAGAATATGAAGACTTTGACCACAACTGTAAACATTCCGATTCCGGACAACACCAATGATAGGACCCAAGAATCAAAACCTCCGGTAAATACAGGACTCGACAAAAGAGTTTTTCTTTTTCCCAATGGTTTGAACGAAAGTAATGAACAAATCGTAAAATTGTGTCAAATATTAAAACCTCTGGTATTAGAGTTTGTTTGGGATATGCGTTCCCTTAAGTTTGCCATTCAGTTAATGGTTCCTAAAGTAGAAGACGGACACAATTTTGGAGTCGCCATTCAAGAAACGGTTATCAAAAAGATAAGCAGATGTGAAGAGTCGGCCAGAACTCGATTTGCACAGTTTGGACGTTACTATAACTATAGGGGATGTGTTGTCTGTTGGATCGCCCGATGGCCTCATTCTGATGACTATCGCAGATGTCTTCAAGAAGAGGACCAAAAATTTTATTTAATTCTCTGTCTTATTGTTAGAGAACTGAGAGACGGATATATTTCAGTGAATGATCTGATTCTCAAAAATTTGGATAAAATCAAAAACCCGAAACCAATTCGGGAAAACACTATTTATTAAATTAAAAAAAAATTCATTTCTATTAAAATAAAATTTATTTTTTTTATAAAAAACTTTTTATAATTGACTTCAAAAATCAAATCAATTGAGTCAACCCTTTATTAAACCCCTTATTCAGAGCCCTCTTTAGCCAATTCTGCGGTTCTTTTGTGTGCGGCCTCGACAGCAGCGACCACTCCAGAAGCAACGTCTGCCTTATCCAAGACATGAATACCATAAATGGCGGGACCCGCGGGACCACAGACGTCA
>JAQFZM010003688.1:0-10662 GCA_034695785.1 Galumna obvia
ACGACACAAACTGCAAGAAATATAATCTAGATAGTTTTGATGATCATAAAATAAGAACTGATTGCATTAATAATTGTGTCTTAGAAAATTTATACAAGATTAATAAATGTTTGAATAAAATTATACCTGAATCACTGTTAATTCGTTACAACCTAATTAATCTTGAACAAAATATTTCACAAATATGCCCTGGTAATGAAAATGAGGATAAATCAATTGAAGAAATAGAAGAATTTTGTAATAAAGAATGTCGGTCTGATTGTCTTACTCAAATATTTAATATGAAGACACAATCATCGGCTGAATCCGAGGCAAATGTGCTTGATATAGCTTTGGTGCATGGTGGAATTCCTGATATGAATGTGCAATACTTACCTGAAACAACATTTATATCATTGGTTTGTAATTTTGGGGGTTTATTAGGAATGTGGTTGGGTTTAAGCATCTTGGCCATTTTCGAACAGGTTATCAAGATTATTCAAAAGTATTTAAACAAATACTTAAATTCAAATAATATTCAATTAATTTTTTATCCATCAATTAATAAAAGTATAAATTTTATCAAAACTTTTAAAATAAACCATAAAAATAATATTTTATATAATATAAAAATAATCAATAAATAAGATGTTATCATAATTTGATTATTTGTAAATTTTAATTAAAATTTCATAAATTCATTAAACTTATAAGAGTGATATCTCTTATTATTATTATAACTAATATGTATTAATATAATGTTTTCATAGAAGAATTTCATATACAACTATATAAAATTGTAATAGAATTTAAATATTGAAAATATTTTTGCTTGGAGTTACAGTTAAAGATCGATAGCGTGAACGATCACTAAGGTGAACTGACCAAAAGGGTGAAACATTTATAATTCCCCGAGTACAAACAAGAGTTATAGCAGGGATGCCAAAAGATCGAGGTCCAAGGGGGGTATATTGGTCCGGGCTAAGGGCGGTATAAGGGGGTATTTTGAAAATGACCCAAAATTGCTTAAAAACACATAAAACATCAATTTTAAGGCTTTTACTGACTTATATTACTTTACTCAATCATATATTAACGCATTTTTTTAAAAATTAATGCACAAAACTAAGAATTATCGGCAAAAAAGGTAATTTTGTAAAATTTTCAAAATTTTAGAAGACCAAAATATGAGCGTAAAAGCATGATTTTTGACGATTTTATGCATTTATTAAGGTTTTACTTTAACTTTCTTCAAATTTCTGCCATCTTTTGATTTTTTTCTTATTTTTTTCTCTTTTTTTCTCACATATAAAAAGTTTATTTTTATATTTATGTGAAATTAAAGAAAATAATTCTAAATTAAATAAATTAAAGAAATATTTTAAATGAAATAAATTTTTGAGTGTTTGTGTAGTGAGTGATAATAGTTGTGCACAGAATTACTGTCGGATTGAAATACCATTAATTAAATGTTTTAAAAAGAAAACTATTAATAATAAACAGTTTAAGTGTTTTTGGCCCAAATATCGGTATGAGTTCAAACAAAAATGTTATTTAAAGCAACACATTTCTATTCATTTGAATAAAAAACAATTTGTTTGTGTTTTTAAAGGTTGTAATAAAACTTTCATTCGTAGATCACACTTAGATTAACACAAAAGAACTCATTTGAGATATAAATCATTTAAATTTAATTTCAGTGAATAATAGCGAAAAAATTATATATTATAGTAAATTTAGTAAATTAAAAATATTTTTATAAAAATTAATAACAACAGTTGTTTTGACTATATTTGTAAATTCTTTTCTCAAACAAATTATTCAATAAAAGTGTGAACAAAAAGTGACGAAAAGTGTTGATAATTAGTGTTCATTAATAACATATGTTTTCAAAATATTTTCTTTAAATAAATATTTATTAAATTTTATATTAATAGAACTTAAACTTTTTTATATTTAACGTTATTTATGTATCAAATGATTGAAATTTTGTCAAAACAAAGACACGTGTTTTTCGATTACTCATTGCTTTGTTTTATTAATTTAATAAAATTACTTTTAATAAACTGTAGTAATATATAACTTTTTGGGCTCCACTTCCGTATTTGACCCGCTCGATAGAAATGTGATATGGCTATATCTGTGTAGGGCTTTAAGAGAGGAATTGATCCATGCTACTCTTAAATACTCTTAAATACTCTTAAATACTCTTATAAGGAAAAGGAAATAACTCAATCAAAATATTTCAACTATGTTAACCTAACCTAACCTAAACTAACCTAATTAAACCTAACCTAACTTAACAACCTAACCAAACCTAACATAAATAAATCTAATCTAGCTTAAACTAATCTAACTAAATATTGAGTTATTCCTTTTTCCATATCTATTTCAATGTAAAAGGGGCGCATCTCCTAACTTCTGAACCCTAGATTTCTGGTGCTTAAGAGTAGCATGGTTCGAAACCTCTCTTCAAGCCTTACATAGATATGGCCATATCACATTTCTATCGAGCGGGTCAAATATGGGAGAACTGCCCTTTTTTGCCATAAAAGAACATAAACTCTTCAATATTTGTTTCGAAAACTTTTATAAAAATAAAGGTTGTCTTCCCTTTCATTCTATTCTTCGATTATATCAATGAGTTATTCATTTCTTCGAAATAATGGATAAAATTAATGAAAATTTAATTGTTTTACAAGAAATTAATAAAATTAATAATAATTTGAGTGAATTAAAAATAAATTTTAAAAGTGATTTGATTTGTGTTGAGAACAATAAATATGTGTTTAATTTGTTTAAAAATATGTGTAAAACAGTCGACAAATACACTGAAACTGAAAACTCCGAAAAAAGAAAAGTTGAATTCAAGTGTTTTTGACCCAAATGTGGGTTCACTACAAATACTAAATCATTACTTATTAAACATCAATTAATTCATTCAAATAAACGACAATTTATATGTAATTTCGAAGACTGTAACAAACGATTCAAAACAAAAACACTATTAATTCAACACAAATCTATTCACTCCTCAAAGAGAAAATATATATACGATTGGAGTGAATGCGGAAAAGGATTTAAAAGAAAATGTGATTTAATTAAACAAAAACGCATACATACGGGAGAGAAACCATTCAAATATCATATCAATGATTGCGATAAAAGATTCACTCTATCGTGTAATTTGTTTCGACATAATAAGAACATTCATTTAGCGGCAAAATATCGATGTGATTGGAAGGACTGCATAAAAGTATTTTCAGCAAAAGAGAATCCTAATCGAAATAAAAAAGAAATCCATTTAAAAGAGTAAAGAGTTTCTTCACTTTGACTTCAATTCAAAAAATTATTTCAAAAGTCATTAAAAATAATTAATATTTAAATAAATTTTAGTTTTAATTCATTTCAATAAATAATAATTTCTTTTAAATTTTTTTAAATAAATTTATTGTATTTATAAGACCTGATGTATGAGTGAAACAAAGAATGGGTTGAATTCGTGAACCACTCTTTGACACACAAATGGCTTAATGTCTGAATGAGTGGACAAATGATAATTCAAATTATTAGTTGTGAAACTCTTATTAGAGTTCGTGTGAACACAAATATAATTCTTTTCCTTTAAATGAACGGTAATTATGAGTTGCTTCCGATCAGATTTACGTTTGAATCACTTCTGACAGTCATTACATTTTAATCGGCAAAACTTTCAGCACTACTTTAGTTCATCGGTTTATGGAAGGCATAGGACTATATTTCATAGGAATACACATAAAGTCAATAATAGAAAATCAGGACTGGAAATGACAGATCCAGCAAAGACTGAGAAAAAGTTAAATAAAGTCTAAACTAGAGATCGGAAAAGCCCTGAAAGGGTCATATATTTACATTGAAAGTATTAACATTATTCATGGTAGATTATAAATGAACTTGAAATTTTACTTGAATTTTTATTATATATCATAAATTTTTCTTTAATCATATATCAAAAATGTTTCTTACTAAAATTTATAGGGGTATAATATACCCCTAAATCCTATCTCTAGTCTAAACAAACCTATTTTTATTATCAAATTTGCTAGATCAAATGGCTTATAATATTTTACATTTGAAGAACCTTAGTTACAAAGTTGAATAATACTAGGTTATGAAATAATATGATTAGTTTTGTTAGTATTTTTAAATAATTTCAATTTATTGAGTTGTTATTCATACCTAAATGATCAAGTCAAATTTAAACAAACAATTTTTGTTATACATATTTAATGTTTTAATGATTAATCATGTTAGTAATAACCAGTGACCGTCAAAGGGAGGAGTTAGGTTTGCCAAACAACCAACATTCAAACTTTTAATACAAATAACTAGTAACTTTTGCGCTTAAATTTCTATCACTTTGTTTATTATTTGTATTGGTTTTCACCCTCTGTGTGTACTGGTATATGCTTACAAATGCATGGAATCAGCGTCTTTTCTCTATGGGAACGGCGTTCTAACGACCTGTGTTAGAGATGACGGTCAGTGGTAATAACTATTTCAATTACAATAATTTTGCATGGTAATAATAACAATCAAGAACCTTTAAATAAAAGAATATTAACTAATTCTAATTAAATTACCAAGAGGGCGGCACTTTAGTATCTTTATCGGCGTGTTGAAGGGTGTGTCATATATCTTTATATAGCTTAGAGATAGTGGAGTTTATATATGCAATATGAAGTGTCGGAAATCAAGGATTAAAAAGTTAGGAGATATTCCTTTTATATATTGAAATAGATATGAAAAAGGGCATAACTCAACCTAACCTAACCTGATTAAATAAAATAAATTATTTTTTGGTAAATTATTTTTGGCAAATTTGTTTTGTTTAAGTTAGGTTAGGTTAGGTTAGGTTAATTTTATTCATTTTATAATTATTTAATTGAGTTATGCCTTTTTCCATATTCATTTCAATTTTATAAAGGGCGTATCACCTAACTTTTGAACCCTTGATTTCCGACACTACATATTTTATATTTAGATACCTGACCCCTCTAGGTAACTAAATATATATGTGGCGCCATCAAACGGAATGGGCAAGATACTAAAGTTTCGCCTTAAAATTATTGAATTAATTAAAAAAATATTCATTTAAAACAATTGTTTTTATATAAAATTCTTCTCTCAAACAAATTAAATATAAAATTATTAAATTAAAGTGTAAACAAAAATTTAAGAAAAATGTTGACAATTAGTGTTCATAAATAACTTTTATTTTGAAATTATTTTCTTTTTTAAATATTCATTAAATTACTATCCTTTCCTTCCGCTTCGCATAGTCAAAGGTTTTCATTCCCTTCGCACACACTTAACCCACATTTTGAAAGCAATATATAATTAATTAAATGAACCATAAAATGAAATAAATTTAATTTGATTGATAGAGATTGAGTAAATACTTAATTTTAGTATTGATTAAAATAATAAACTAAATTTAGTTATAATTAAAATATTAATGTTAGGATAATTGAGTTAAACTGTATTTTGTTTCCCTTCAAATTTTATATCATAAAAAACGTCAAAAAATACAAATAAGTAAAGCATTAGTTCAATAGTATTGGAGGGCAATCATATTTGCACGTTTTTGATGGTCTGCATTCGATGCGAAGCGGAGGGAAAGGATAGTTAAATCTTAAGTGAATTTGATTATATTTAACGTTATTTATGTATCAAATGATTGTATTTTTATCAACACGTGTTTTGCGATTACTTAATAATAATAATAATAATAATTTATTAATTCATTATAACACGTTAATGAATACATAGTATTAAACAGAGTTTTGTAAAAATGTTTTAAAATTACATAAAAATGTCTTACAATGAATTTGATTTCTTAGATATTTAGGCAAAGAATTAAATAAAATTATAGAATTGTTAAAAAAGTTTTTGTCACAAATGTTTAAACGAGAGAAAGGTTTACACAAAATTTTACCATTTCTTAAATTTTCATTAAATCTAAATTTTTGTGTCCAATCATTACTAATATTATCAAAATTATTCAAACATTGATATAACGTTTTAATTATAATATATTTACGCCTTTTCTCCAAACTTAGTAGTTTTAACTTTTTCATTCTTTCGTCATAATTTAATGAAAAATCTTGTGATCTGCTTAGGATATACTTGGTTATTTTCTTTTGTATTCGTTCTATTTTTAATATTTGTGTAGAATTAGGTACATAAGTATTATTAGAGAATTCAATAATTGGCAGTATATAAGTTTTATAAAGAATTAAAAGTATATCTGAATTTGCAAAAGGAAAGAGTTTTGTCAAAAAATACCATTTTCTTAATGAAGAATTAAATATATATTCAATTTGGCTATTGTTTGTGATTTTATTGTCCAGGATAACACCTAGGTGTTTATGTTCCGATTTAGTTTCAATGGGTTTGTTACTAATAGTATAAGTATTGAGATTTTGTACATTTTTTAGTGATATCCTTAAATGGACAGATTTTTCAGAATTGAGTTTAAGATTCATATTTTCACAATAAATAGAAATATTATCTAGATCAGATTGTAGATTCGCTACATCAGAATTATTGTAAATAATTTTTAATATACAGGAATCATCTGCAAATTGATAGAGGGTTGAATATTGTGTAATTTTCGGGAAATTTCTTATTGTAATATTGAATAAATCAGGGGAACAAATACCACCTTGAGGGACACCAGAATCTATTGTTACAGACTTAGATAAGGTATTATTATACAAAATTTGAAATTTTCTATCAATTAAATAACTTTCTAAGATTTTTAAACAGTCGTTTTTTATTCCTATTTGGAAACAATTTTCTAAAATTGATTTAAATGATAGCCTATCGAATGCATTACTCATATCCAAGAATATTAGATCAATACATAAAATATTTTTATCATTAAAACTATTTGTAATTTTATAATTAATATCAATCAATTGTTTAGAGACACTAGACCCTGGTCTAAAACCATATTGATTAGTGGGTATGATATTATTATTATTAATGAATGAAACTAAATTATTATAAATGAGTTTGATAAAAAGTTTGAGAATATTATTTTCTATTGTTATTGGTCTGTATGAATTGAAATTATTTAAAGGCTTTCCTTTTTTATAAATAGGTATAACTATGACTTTTTTAAATCATCAGGGATTATGTTATGATATAAAATTAAATTAAAAAATTGATGAAATATATCTGTAAATGTTTCAGAGCACTTTTTTAGTAAAATGTTAGGAATATCTGATCCAATACAACATTTACTTATCTTAATATTTTGAATTTCCCTTAAAATATCTGTTTTAGTTATAATGAAATTATTTAAAGTTTTACCCGAATTTGTTAGAATAGTATTATAATTTGAAAACTGTAAATCAGTGAAAAGCGATGAGAAAGTTTCAGAGAAATTTTCGCAAATTTCATTACAATTATCAATAAGTACTTCATTTTTTATAAAAACTTCACAGGTTTTGGTATTTCTATTTTTCTTAATTTCTTTATAGAGAGTTTTGAGATTATCCGATCTATTAATCATTTTTTTATATTCTAATGAATGTTTTTCAATAAGTTTTTTATTAATTTTTTCAAAGAGAAAATTACCATAATCGAGATAAGAAATGTTCTTGGTAATTTTGTATTTAGTGAAAGCTTTTCTTTTATTTTTAATTATTTGTTTAATGTTTTTGTCAAATTTGTGTTTATAAATAATTACTTTCGCTTCAAAGCATTCATTTTTAAAATAATTAATTTTTGTTATCATTTGATTATATACTGTATTAATATTATTATTAAAATTAAATAAGTTATTCCAATCATATTTTGTTAATGCTTTCTGAAATAAGCCTAAATTATTCTCATTATTAAAATCATATTTTCTTTGTTGTTTGTTTACTTTATTAATTTTTTCATCATTTAAAAAACCTATTTTAAATTCTATATTAAGTGATCACAAGATTTTGCAATACTTTCTCTCGTTTTAATTTCAGTAATCAAATCATTATTATTAACAATAACTAAATCTAATAAAGATTTTTGTATTAATTTTGTTTCGAATGAGGGAAATGTATATGTTTTTACTAATTGTTTAAAACCATAAATGTTTAAAATATTGAGAAATTCAATTGTCGAGGGTTTTTTATTATTTAAAAGATTAAAGTTTAAATCACCACTAATGAGTATATTATAGTCGGAATAATCTTGGTATAATTTTTTAATAAATAGTTTAAATTCTAACATTTGTTGTTCTGTTATATTTGGTGTTATATATATCGAAGTTATAATGAGTTTTGTTGTTTTATTTAATATTTTTACTGTAACTGTTTCTATATATTTAGTATTAATATCTAATAAAATGGACTTGATATTTTTACTAATTCCTAAAATTACCCCACCACCATGTCTGTTTCGGTCATTTCTAAAAATATTATGTGTCGGGCATATCATATAATCAGTGATATTTTCGTTTAAAAAAGTTTCACAGCCTATAAAAATATCTATATTGTATGTATTAATAGTTGCATTTAATTCACTAATTTTGTTAACTAAACTACGAAAGTTTAATGAGATTAAATTTAAATAATTTCTATTACTTTTATTTAAATGTATTGAGTCTGTGATGTTTGTCCTAAAAAATTCGGGTTATTCTATTGATGATATGTTTGAAACGGATTCGAAATTAAATATGGAGTGGTTTTACCGAAATTATATGAGTAATTGTTTGCCGGGTTTTGTCGATTCCAATAAGTGGTTTTCCTGTCATAACGATTATCTCTTATATTTATGTCATAATTTCTTTGATGGTTTCCTTTGGAAAAGTTATTATAATAATAACTCCGATTATTATTTCTGTTAATGAAATTTCGATTTTGGTAGTGATTGTGTCGATTGTATCGATTGTGGCGATTGTATCGATTAAAGCAATTATTTTGGTAACGATTATTATAGTTGACATTTGGTCGGAAATTTTTATCAATTTTGAGGTCGATTTTCATTATTTTATTGTTTGAATTTTCTTTAATTTTGTTGTTATTTAAAAACAATTTCTTAATTTTATTTAACGATTTTTCAATCAAATCTAACTTAGATTGAGATACTTTTGAAGTCTTTAGTGTATTAATAATAAAATCACATTCACTGTTCAATGAAATTGACATTTTAATTCAATCAAATTTTAAGTTAACACGAGATTTATTTTTTTTTCACACATTTCACACATACGATCTAGCAATTATATAAAAAAATATCATATTTGGGCGAAAAACTAAGAGAAAAAAAACTAAATAACTTAATCGAAATTATTGACATTTATTTAAATAATCTTAAGTGTATTTTAAGGTAAATTTAGGATCAAATGAATCTATATTTGTAATTATGTTTTAATATTCTTAAATACTATTACTAAGTTTAAAATGTGTACTATTTTATAAACATATATATGTAAAATATTTAACCTTTCCTATAAGTTGTATCATGGTTAATTCTCTATTATAAAAGAATATGCTGACCAATTACAATCAATAAATATTTTAAAAGGGATAAAAAAATCTTAAATAAATTCTAAATATTCAACATTTTATCTTGGTAAACTTTTTATTAGCTTATATTTTTAAAACCAAGTTTTAAAGAATACTATCATAAATGTTCGTAGAATAAATGTTAAAACTTAAAGTGTCCTTATTTTAGCCCTCCTTTATTTTATGAAATGTCCTCTTTGTCCTCCTTTCCAATATAAGAATAACTTTAATGTTCTCCTTTTATAGAAAACTATCTGGCAACCCTACTTATTGGTGGTTCACGCTATATATCCCGAAATGTATTATTATAAAATGGTTTAAAAACTCTAATAAATGATTTTTATACAAATTCATAGTATCAATAAAATTGATATCAAATTTTTTTCAATATAAATCAAATAATTGATTGGACTTAAGGAAAAACCAGATTCTAACCGTCAAATGTTTTTCAGTTATTTATATATCAAAAGTATCAAATCTCATAGCTTTTAAACGCAAAATAGTTTGGTACCAAAACCTTTTAATAGGAAATGCTCATTTTGAATATCTGGTTCTCCTATAAGTTCAATCAATTGCTAAAATGATGAAAGTATTGTCAAAATAATTATTTAAACTTACTTTTGATTTAAGCTTCAGTTGAATAAACAATTGAAGGTTTAAGACACGAATTTTAGCAAAAATTATTCAATAAATTTTTGAGACAAAGAATAAGTATTTTAAAATAAATTTGATTAAATAGTAGGCAAACAATTAATTGATAAATGATTGAAAATTTAATTTTTTAGGGATAAATCTTTTTTGATCAAAACATTATTGAACTTATGATCAAATGTGATGTTAACTTCTTTACTAATTGAAACCACTTTTATATATTTTATGGTATGATCTGCTCCTCTTCGTATTGAAGGAAAAGAATAAGTATTTATAAAAATTGATATTTTGTGCCTTACATTCTTGAAACTAAAAAGGGCTACACTTTTTCAAATAATCAACTTTAAGAGAGGAATGGTTTTAACCGGTTTCTAAAAACCTCCTTAACTAATAAATAAAGCATGGAGATATAGTCACTTATCGGGTGTTCAATAGGCCCTATAAAAGTCGTTAAAAAACTGTCAAATAGTCGACTAAATAGTCGTTTAAAAAA
>JAQFZM010003689.1:0-10661 GCA_034695785.1 Galumna obvia
CTTATTAAACAACCCAGATTGAGAAATTTTTAAATTATTATTTTTTCAATAAAAATGTTTATTCACTTAAATATTGATATATTTTTGTTTACCAAATATTATACTCAAAAATTAAATTAAACTAATGTGTGATCTATTTATAAATATTAATTAATTTTCATTCATAAATATGAGTCAATTTAAATAAATTTATAATGTCTATGTAATTCTCTGCGGAAATATACAAATGTTTGTATAAATTATATCTATTCATAAGAAACAAATTACAGCAATAGAACCCGATTTAAGGTCCGCTCAGTTTCTCAATAAATTTCTGTATTTCCCAACGATTTCTATAACTCATATTTTTTCCAATTATTGAATAAATTTTCTTATATGACTTATGAGCAAATGTGGTGAACCAAGTGTTCTTTAAATTATAGCCTATTATTAATAGAAATCAAATCCCAAAATAAAAGAATAATTCGAATAAGATTCTAATGAAAAGAAGGTTATCCCTCTTTTGAATGTTAAATAGATTTATTTCCAAACAAACGATTAATACCCAAATAATAGATAATGAATGTCATAACTCGGAAAAATTGATCAAATCTTTTGGTCAAAATAGAGATGTAATTGCGTTCACGAATTGCATACATTAATAGCCATACGTTTGGAATCATAAGATTTAAATGAATTCTTTTATTGATTTCATTGTATTTAGGTTTGAGATAAAAAGTTGTTCTGAACCACATTATGAATCCATAATCAAAGTATATAAGGAATTGTTGAATACTAATGTATTTATTTTATTTCAAGAAAGAGAAAACATTTCGTTAAAATTAAAGGTTTTAATAGAATCAAATGATATTAAATAATTGAAAAAATTTATAAAATTAATGGAGAAAAATCATTATTTATATAAATTTAAAATATTAATGTAATTTTCCCCTTAAGTGTACAAGTATTGGTAAAAACCAAATCTACATGTTAACAAACTAGAGGTTGTTATGATTTCATTAATAAAATAAAATTATTTAATGTATGAATAATATATTAAATTATATATCAAAATAATCGATAATAATTGAAATTTAATTTGCATTAAAATTTCATACAAAAACAATTTAAATTCAAAAGAAAATTAGTCTTGAAATTTTATTCAAAGTTTTGGGTTTTTTAAAACTTGAGATAAGATAAACTTTTTAGAATAAATTTAAGGTACATATTTTGAAATAACCACCATCATTCTTTTATAATAAACCGAATTCCTTTGAAGGAAAAATATTTTGTACCCTATCTGACCGAAAATTATGGAACAAGTCCGGTTTGGAGGGGTACACAAACTTTTGGAAAATTTTGGAAAGTATTATTCATAAATTTATTTTAAATTTATGCAGATATATTATTGAAGCATGAACCTTATTTTGGTCTCAAAACAATTAACCTAATGACATTAATTTTCAAAATATCGACCAAAACCATATCGCTTTTTGCATTAGGTTTTTCAAATAAATATATGTATCAGATAAAGCATTAAAATTTCTTGATTTCATTAGTTTATGTTTTGGTAGAACCCAGATTATCTTTCTATATTTGATTTTTAATATTCGGATCTCATTTATTATTGTCTTTGTACTTTTAAATTAAAATTATAGAGGTTGATTATATTGTGACATGTCTTGCGAGTGGTCACAATAAGTGGACACCAAATTAGAGTAAAAACACTTTATTTTAATAATAATCAGAACTAAAGGCTTTACAATAAGTGTGAACACAGATATAATTAGATTTAAATGTATGGTAACACAACAGTAGTCAAACCATAACTGAATTATATGAATGAAGACTGAGGTATAGGCTCTGTGGCCTAACCTAAACATTGAAGTGGTCAGTGCTAAGGCATAATAGCGACTCTCTTGAATGTATGGCTTTAGCTTAGCTTTTATAGTGAGTATAGTACTCAATGTTAAAGTAATGTGTGGCTCAAGTCTAATATGGCTGACTCTGGCTATGTGTGAGGCATAGTATGTAAAATGTGAGGATGACTGGGTTGAGATGCACTTCTAAAGTAGGGCTGAGTAATGTCCAGATTGACATTCAATAATAGTTTTGTCTCGATATTCTGAGGTTTAAAAACCCAAAGTTTTGTAATAAATTTTATGAATTATTTTCTCAAGAATTTGATATGTTATGGTATTAAATTTTATTGCAAATTAAAATTCAATCATTATCGATTAATTTGATAAATAATATGATATATTATTCCTACATAAAGTTAATTTGAATGATAAATGAAATCATAACAACCTCTAAGTTGTAAGCCTGTATTAATAGGAAACAAGTTATAACAATAGAACCCGATTTGATATCCGCTCAGTTTCTCAATAAAGTTCTGTATTTTGTAACAATATCTATAACTCATTCCAATATTTCTTCCAATTATTGAAAAAAAATTTAAATGACATGAGCATAAGTAGTTATTCTGAAATTTTTAACTTAAATAAGTTTTATTATTAATATTTAAAGCATAAACTTATATATATATATACTTTTTAAAAAGATTACATTTTTAGATATTAATTTCTTAAAATAATAATTTTGATCAAATTTATTTACATTTACAATAAAATAGTATTTCAATTGAAATTCAGTAAATGAAAATTGTCTATCATTTAATATAAATTTATCTCAAGAAACCGCACTCAACAGAACAGGTAGTGATCGGCGCAGATTTGAATACAGAAATTTCTTCAAGACTTGAATCTAAATCAGTTGATATTATGTTTCCATTTAATATTTCATTTATTTCCTTAATTTTTGCAAAGCCTTTGTTATTATCCAAAACATAACTGAATTTATCGTAAATTCATTATTCGTAAATTTATGAAAATAAATATTAAGTTTGATAAGAAAGCGACACAATTCTTCATTGAATGTATTTTGATTTTTCACGAAAAATCTTTCGAATTTTTATTTTATATTTTCGTCAAAACCTTTTAACGATTTTAAATGGTTTTGAGTATTCAAATTTTGTTTCACTTGACTACTTAGCCCGCACTCAACACGTCATTTGACAACTCCTGCAAAACAAAAACTCTGTTTTTGACGCCTTATCTTCTTTGACTCCAAACACTTTCCCGAAATCTTTTACATTATCTTTTAATTTGGATTTCAAAGGTTTGGCTGTTTTTGGCATTTTTGACTAAAATGGCAATAATTTGTTTACTAGTTTTCAAAGCTTTTTAATTATTTAATCAATGATAACATAATAATTTAAACAATATTTATTTTTATCCCCTAATATGTGATAACTTCTTAAAATATTTATTTTTATTTATTTATGCGATAAAAACTTTAACCAAAATGACCTCCAATTAATGGTTCGTAAAGATCTAGTAACTATTCCTTGATATCTATTACCGATAAATGTATTGATCTATGTAAAATTTGTAGCTTTAGTAATAATAAATACAATTATTTTTTTAAAAAGATAAAATTGTAACTTGCTAAAATTTAACAATAATTTATTACTTGTATGAACCTACAATTTTAAAACACTTCTAAAACAAACAAGATTGAAAAATTCATAGTCTATTTTTTCATAAATGGCTAAAACATTTTATTTACTTAAATATTAATTTATTATTGTTTTCCAAAAATTAGACTCAAAATTGAATTATACAATACTTGTGTGACTTATTTTTGAATATTAATTGACTTTCAGTCATAAATATGAGTCAAATTAAATAAACCTATCATATTCATGTAATTCGCTCCGAATATACACAAATGTTGGTATAAATTATATCTATTCATAGGAAACAAATCATAGCAATAGAAACCGATTTGGGTTCCGCTCAGTTTCTCAATAAAGTTCTGTATTTTCAAACGATTTCTATAACTCATTCGAGTATTTCTTCCAATTATTATTGAAAAGAGTTTATTATATGACTTATGAGCAGAAGTGGTGACCCAACTGCTCATTATATTATAGTTAATTAGAAATGAAATTCCAAAATGAAAAAATAATCCGAATATGATTCTCATGAAAAGAGGTGTATCCCTCTTATGAGTGATAAATAGAATTAGTTGGTAACCAAAAGTTTCCAAATAATAAAAAATAAATGTCATAACTCGGAAAAAGTGATCAAATCTTTTGGTCAGAAAAGAGACGTAATTGTGTTCACGAATTGCATACTTTAATAGCCATACGTTTGGAATCATTAGATTTAAATGAATTCTTTTATTGATTTCATTGAACTTAAGTTTGAGATAATAAGTTGTTGTGAACCACATTATGAATCCATAACCAAAGTATGTAAGGAATTGATGAATACTAACAACTAAAACAAGGTTTAGGACCACATAATTGACGATTAAATAACTCTTTTCTTCGAGTGAGAGATACATAACTGTAGTCAATGTGAATAAAAAGAGTGATACGAATCCAAATAAAACGTAATATAAGGGCCACAAAATATAGTCATTCAACACATTTAACAGAATTGAGAGCTTTCGAGTATTTCTTCGATTCAATGGATAACTTATTGTATTATCCCTGATCATTTTAGTGATATCGCAATAATAAAGTGTACTAGATAATTCGTGATTTAATACAACTAGTCCTTTGACAAGTGTTACCAAACAAATTATGAGTAACAAAACATTAATTACTCTGAAATCACCAAGCAAATATGTAGGGTTAAGTGTAACCACTCTAATCCAGGAATCATTTGGTAAAATACATCCCAAACCAAACCTAAGAGTTGAGAGAATGAGTGCTATTCTTGTAAACAATACGATTATAATCCTCTTCTTATGTTGAATACCCTGAGAGTAGTCATCCAAGTCTTTAGAGACAACTGCATAATTGCTAGTTGCAAATACTCCCAATTTATCAATAGGTAAATCAAGGTCAATATTGTCATTAATAGATGGTTTGACCCTATTCTTAATAGAAGGAGTGATAAATATTTTGAATAAATTCATTTCGAATATTAATAAACAAATTCAATATTCAAACAAAACTTATTTAGTAATATAAATTACCCTTGGTTCATTATATAAGAAGAATATTTTGCAATACATACATTATCAATAATAAACCAGGAAGTTTAATTTATCTATAATATACTTATCAAGATTAATCTAGAACAAAATTAAATAATTTCATATTACCTAATCATTTACCAATAGTGTTAGCGATAACCCTGATATAGAAGAACTTTCGCTAGTTTAATTTTTATTGTTAAATCAAATGGCGACAATTTGTAACAAGATTAACTATGTTTTTATCTTAATAAATTATTTTATTAAATAATTTATGAAGATTTTAATAAATATTTCATATATATTAAAAATTAATTTTCTAAAAACAAACCGCAATAATGTATACCTTGATCATCTCTTTTTTGTTAATAATTCAACCTTTAATAATATTTCATTTCACTAACAAATAAATCGATTTTATCATATTTTTAATCATGATCATTTCTAATTTAAAGTTAGTACCACATCAAATACACGAACATTACTTTTTATATGAAATTTAATATAGACTTTTCATAACCTTAATTACCTTGCTGACACATAAAAATATGATTTCAATTAAAATGATTAAATCTTTTGAAATAATTTGAAAATAGAATTCATAAAAAATATAAAATTTTATATTAAACGAATAAATTTATTTAAATTATTTTACAGAAATATAATTAAATTAATTGAAGGGATCGCCAGAGAAGGTTCTACTGAATACTTCCCTTGGATAAAATTAGCAAGATATCTCTAAAAAATTATAAAATCATATTATTATGTTTATGGACAAACATTAGATCAGCCAAGGTATAATCATAACTTGCTAAGATCCCTTAGATAGGTTTCTTTGACAAAACCTGATTATAATTTACCTAGATAATCTCCCTTTTGTTAATATTTCAACTTTAGTAAAATTTCATTTCCTTGACAAAGAAATCGATTTTGTCATATTTTTAATCATGATCATTTCTAATTAAAAGATAGTTCCGCCTCAAATACACGAACATTACTTTTATATGTAATTTATAATCGATTTTTATAAAATTATTTATCTTGCTAACATATAAAATTGAAACACAATTGTCTATTAGATTTGCACAAATGAGTGTTAGATTGGCATAAATGAATGTCACATGAACACAAATGTAAATCCCAAATTTTGCTCTCACGAGTCTAGCGGCCAAACGGTAAATAATCGATGCGGTAATACTTCTTATGAAATGTTCTACTCATCGAAACAAACAAATTACTAATTGACCACTTTTTTTCCAACCACCAGTTCTCGGGATATTGGCCTCGGGAGAAAATTAATAGTAAACTAACAATAGATTATATTTAATTTAATTATATACAGCTATTTGTATAGCCTTTTAAGTAATTTGACTTTAATTTGTGTTCAGTTGACATTCATTTGTGTTTCATCTAATATTCAAATGTAATTCCATGTAAAACGAATGATATTCCAAACGTAATGTAATATAAGGGCCAAAAAAGGCAGTCAACCGACAAATATAACCGAATCAATAGTTTTATATTATTTCTTCTACTCATTGGATACCATATTGTATCATCCCTGATCATTTTCAAAATATCAAAAAAATAAAGTGTTTTAGATAATACTTGAATGGTTTTGGTTAATCAAATTGCCATTTGTGCCACAAAGAGTATAAAAAACTGGACATTAATTATTCTGTAGTCACTCAACAAATATGTCGGGTTAAGTGTAATCACTCTAATCCAGGGATCTTTTGAAGGAATACATCCCAAACCCATTCGAATTGTCTTTAGAATTGTTGCTATTCTTGTAAACAATACTATTATAAACCATTCTTTTGTTGTATACCCTGATAGTATTCATCCAAGTATTTGATGACTACTGCATAATTGCTAGATGCAAATGCCATAAATTTATCAATAGATGTATCAAGATTGATTTTCTCATTGATGAATGAGTTGACTTTATATTTAATATAAGATTTTGTAATTAATTTAAATAAATTCATTTCGAATATTAATAATTCTTTAATCAAAATAAGTAAAACTTATTTTATACAATTATTAAACATGGTAAAATATGTAAGTAAAGGATTTTTATATATTAATTAAACCAGGAAGTTTCTTAATTTAATAATATTTAAATAATTTTCTAAGTTATCACTAACTTTCTAAAATAGAATTAAAACTTATCATGCTGAAATATTTAAATATCATTAAATCAATTAAACGAACTGTTCTCAAATATATCAAATAATATAATTATTTGCATCAAGGTTAGTTTACTTTTTAAATTTTGTTCGAATGAATTTCCTTTAATTTATAAGGACCAATGATTTTATTTTTAAAATCTTAAAGAGATTTAAGTTCAAAGAAATGCCTTGCCTCAATCAAACTAGAATCTTTCATAAAAACCTCATTAATCATTATGAAATTTTCATTGTCTATCTTTTTCCAAAGTTGGATTTATTTGTGTTTCCAATAATTGATGAGAATCTTGTTGTTCTGTAGATTTGTATTTTTTACTAGAGGAACTGCATAGATAATTATGCCGCTTTGATGATTCTTGTGAAACTACATCAATAACTTGTGATTCTTGATTATCAGTGAAATATATTATATGTTCATCAAATTTTTTAAGGCATTTATACAATCTGTCAACCAATATAATTTCAGTATTATTGTAGCAGACAAAATGGCTTGGAAAAAAATTTATCAAGTCAACAGACCTTTTCATGCCTTTATTCATTGGTTGAATTTCAATTACTTCTTTTGATGTCAAATTAATTTAAATCCGGAAAACATTTTTTATCAAAATTATATAATTGCATAATTTTGTCATCAAAATAAGAAGTAATAAAACATTTGATAGTTCTATGCGAAGCCTTCGATATTTGCATGAGTTCTTCTGCAGCTTTAATCAAACAATTTTTAAATCTTACCAATTTTAAATAAATGTGGGTTTCCATATATTCATTTAAGAAATTTGTGTCATCGCATTCAAATAAATTTCAATAAATCAGCCATTTGATCTTCAAAATTGATGTTGTCGTAATCTTTGATTAGATATTCTATAGGTAAAATATCTAGGTATGGCCATAAATAGTTTGATTCGCACCGCCTTATAAATGTTATATAACGGTTAATATAAAGAATGTTCGTAACAATACAATGAAACGAAAATACTTCATAGAAAAGAGCACTAAAAATTCAATAATTGAAAAACATTTTAATGATTTACAAACAAATTAATAACATAAAAAGAATGATTTCAATTTATATTAAAATATTTAGGCTCAGAATATATTTATCAGAAAAAATACTTAAATATTAGCCACCTGAGCTCCAGTAAGAATTTTATTAATTTGATTTTGATTGATAAAATTATTAGATAAATGTTGTATATTATAAAATTAGTTGAAAAACTTTATTTGACATTTATTTATGTTTTAAATATGATTTCAATTTATATTAAAATAATAAGGTTTAGAATGTATTTATCAGAAAAAGTACTTAAAAATTAGCCAGCTAAGCTCCAGTAAGAATTTTATTAATTTGATATTGATTGCCAAAATTATTAGTCAAATGTTGTCTATTATATAACTAACTGATAAACTTTATTTGACATTTAATTGTCTGTTTTTCAAATAAGAGCATTTGAATTATTAACTAATTAATTAAATAACTAATTATAACACTCTTAAAATTGAAGTTTAGTATTTTTTAATACATTAATTGATAAAAAATTATATTTTTCCTATTATTTTTCATAATTATATATTTTTTGAAAAAACTTTGTCTTAATTTTTCCGAAAATTTTGCCTATTTTCCCTTTTTCTAGAGGGGGGGGGGTACCTAACTTTTCGGCTCAGGGGGGGTATTTTCAGGATTTTTCGTCTCAGGGGGTATTTTGAAATACCCCCCCTTTAGCCATCTATGGTCTTTATGGGAAGGGTTTTAGGTTTAAAAAATTTCTTCATAAGACTGGTTGGTTCATAAAACCGATACTTCATAAAAATGATCGTCGACTGTATTTACAAAGTGTACTAATGTACAAAGTTTCGTTAAAATATATCTTATTGTTCCAAGTTTATTAGCGATATAATTAGTTTTGTACTCTAACTTTTCATTGTAATTTTTCAAGTACCAATATAATAGTGTAAAAAATAAATTGGACAAGGACATTTTATTATACACAATATACCTTTTCACATGTATGTAAATGAAAATAAACATACAATAAAATTGAATATATAGAATAATTAACTAATGATCAAGTTAAAGTAAAAGTTCTGATAAGATAACTAATAAAAAAGAGTAAATATCTATAGATTTTTATTATTTTCTATTTTAAGAAAATTATTTGTTTAAAGAAAATATGTTAATAATATATAAAATGAGATAATAAAGAATAAATTAATTGATCTTGATTATATCCCAGATTACTTCGAAATTTGTATTATAATTAAAACCTCTAATCATAGTCTCAAATAAAGCCATCCCTGGATTGACATAAATTTCTATTCTAAAAATTCTAGAATTCCCTAAAAGGTAATCACTCGCTGTTTGGGTAATACTTCTCTCAAATAACTTATGAATTGAATGAAACACATATTTCGCAGAATTCGAGCGAACACTTATTGAATTAGATTTGAGTTTTTCCATAATTTTCAAAACCGTTTCTTTCGGTTTAATTACTTCAAAGTTTTAATCTTAATGTCTTCATAAACTCTTCAGAACTCTTCCGGAATAGAAGATGTCTTAAAGTTTCTTGTATTGGGAACCACTTCATCGAATAGTCTATTGATTTATAAATTTGAAATGTTAAATAAATTGCACTAAGATAATTATTTTTTTATTGATGTTAAATAGAAAACTTAAATTTTAATGGAAAAAATATCCAAAATTTAAATATTTTTTTTAACAAATTTGTATATTTTTTTAATAAAAATATATTTTGATAATCACCATAGCAAAAGTTAAATATTGTAATGTCAAAGTGGCTTCCACACCCCTTTTTTGCCACGCGTTCAAAAAAAATTTTGTCCTAAAACATTAATGTAACACATGAATTCGGGGTAAAATTTATGCTAATCTCAAATATAAAGTTTAATTTTAGGTAAAAGTGATATTTCTTAGGGTAAATATATAAAAACCTAAAAAACCTAATTACTAGATTTGTTTTACTTATTTTGTAAATGAAATACACATTTTAAATGTTAGCGTAAATTTCTACCCCGAAATCATGTATTACATTAATATTTGAGGATAAAAAATTTTTTTAGGCGTGGTAAAAAAAGTGGGCGTAAAAGCCACGTTGACCTTACAATATTTTTCTTTTTCTATGGCGATTATAAAAATATATTTTTATTTAAAAGATATACAAATTTATTTTTAAAATATTTAAATTTTTATATTTTTTTCATTAAAATATAAGTTTTTTATTTAACATCAATAAAAAATAGTTATCTTGGTAAAATTTTATTTCAAATTTTTAAAATATATTATCCTAGATCATTTTGCTGAAAACTGTTCTAAATTCGATAAAGGCATTCAAAACTTATCAAGATTCTACGACCACATAGTTATGAACGCCACTGTATATATTATTAAAAAGATTAAAACCAGTTTTAATCACATTATAATTT
>JAQFZM010003690.1:0-10661 GCA_034695785.1 Galumna obvia
TATCTATCTCTCTCTCTCTCTCTCTCTCTCTCTCTCTCTCCATAATTTTTCTGAGTAAAGTATAATATGATTAGTTTAAATATTACCTTGATCAAGCATAAGCTCCACCCGGTAAAACTAATCTTGCAATTTTATATTCTTAATATATTTAAGTGTTTGAGTTTATAAATTCAACTGACTTTCCGTCATTAAATAAATAAGTTAAGACTTTTTGATCTCTTAATTACAGTTCTATTTTATTAATCAAAATATAATTAATTTATTTAATATTATTAAAGAATAGGAAAATGTTTTCACAAATTGGCGACACTTTCAGTGGTAAAAGTGTTTTGATTACCGGTGGCACTGGTTTTCTAGGAGTGTCATTGATAGAGAAACTACTCCGATGCTGTCCTAAAGTTAAGAATATATATGTGTTAGTACGTCATAAGAAAGGACACAAACCGAGTGAAAGACTTTCGGCTATATTCCAAAAGGAAATATTCCAAGAATGGGACACAAAATTGTTTGATAAAGTGTTGGCCATTGAGGGCGACATTGGTTTACCTAAGTTAGGTATAGCTGTCACTGATTTGAGGACTTTGGTAAACACTGTGTCAGTGGTGTTCCACTCGGCCGCCAATATAAGCTTTGAACAGAACCTCAGAACTGCGGTTAATATCAATGTGTTGGGCACTCGAAGAATACTTGAGTTATGCCGTAGTTTACATAAACTTGAGGTAAACATTAATTTAGTGTCATTATTTTAGCATGGTTTATTTATTTTTAGGCACTAATTTATGTATCCACTGCTTATTCAAACTGTAATCGAAGAGATA
The DNA here is from genome assembly GCA_034695785.1 of Galumna obvia. Classification (NCBI taxonomy): domain Eukaryota; kingdom Metazoa; phylum Arthropoda; class Arachnida; order Sarcoptiformes; family Galumnidae; genus Galumna; species Galumna obvia. Next base: position 819 of record JAQFZM010003690.1, read on the forward strand.
TCGAGGAAAGAGTCTATCCTTCAGCAGATCCTCAAAATATAATAGATTTGTGTGAATCGAATAGCGATCAAACACTCACTCATATGACTCATAAAATAATAGAAGGCTTTCCCAATTCATATACATTTACTAAAGATTTGGCCGAAACACTTTTGGCAAATGAAGGTCAGGACATACCCGTAGCTATTATTCGGCCCTCCGTAGTGTCGGCCTCATGGAAAGAGCCAATACCCGGATGGGTCGACAATTACAGTGGATTATCAGGACTTATGGCTGTCACAGGAAAGGGTGTTATCAGGAATTTTTATCTTAAGAAGAATGTGGTCTTAGATATCATACCCGTGGATATAGTCATCAATTTAATGATATCTATCGTATGGTATATGTCTTTAAAAGCACCACAAAGTATACTAGTATTCAACTGTACTTCCGGATCAACCAATCCATTAACTTTAATTCAGGGTATAAATATGTTGAATCCTCCCTTTTCAACAAAATATCCAAGCTCACAAATTTATCGCTACCCTTATTTTAAAGCAATAGAATCATTGTTTTTGTATAAAATATACATTTTTATCAAAGACTTAATACCGGCTTATATTTTTGATATGACCATGCATATTTTGGGCCGTAAAATGATAATGGTCAATCATTATAATAAAGTGCACAGAATGGCCAATTCACTACATCATTTTTCCCGGAATAGCTTTAATTTTGATACTAAAAACACCAAGATACTTAATCATATGCTTCAAGGATGTGATCAAAAGGTATTAATTAATAAAACGATAATAATTTTTAGTATTTATATATTTTCTCATTTGTGTTCAGGTATTCAACTTAGATATAAAATCGTTGAATTGGTCGACATATTTCCTCGATTATTGGTTGGGTATTCGCCGCCATTTATTTAAGGAAAATGACCTGACTTTAGACATCTCTCGTCTTCAGTTAAAAATGATTTATAAAAGGGATAAATTTATTACTTATTCATTATATTTAACCATGTTTGTTTCACTAATCTTAATTGTTTATATGATTTTATAATTTGAACTTATTCTATACGCCTATTATTGTTAACAAGTTTATTTATATGGAATTTGATTTAATAGATGAAATCAAAACTTAACTGAAAGAAAAGTGCAAAAGTATTAGACTTATTTTTCTTGAAACTAAATTAAACTACCTTGAGTATGTGTTTATACAATTATCTATTTTATTAAACAATTAATTGATTTGAATTATTTAAATCTTATAAATATTTATAACTCATATATTGAAATAAAATTTTGAAAAATCCTTTAATTGTTTACATTATTTAAACAAAATTATGGGTCAATATGCCACGATTATTGATAAAAAATTACTAATTTAACCATTTTTTGCCTAGATAATGTTAGAGTAATTACTATTTAATAAACTAAAAATAAATACCAAGATCATCAATGTTTGAAAAAAATAATTATAAATTTAACTTAATTATTGAAATAAATAATATTTAAAATTAATACCAAAAAAATTTAATTGAAATTAAGTTAATTTTATTTTTCATGAGAAAAGAATTAACTATTTCATTTTTTAAAGATTAAGAACAATATTCTTATATCTATTTTAATAATATCTTAATATTTATACATTTGTTTTACTAAAGAATAAATATTGTTTAAAGTCTAAACTTTAGACTCAAACCAAATGATTATAATATCAAAGATTTAATTTTTTTTTTTAATATAAATTGAATGAAATTTTCATAATTTTATATAAAAATATTAACAAACATTTTCTGAATAAATAATAAAGAAAATAATCTAGTCAATTTTGACCTTTCATTCATTTAGTTCATTAATATTTCATTGAAAACATAACTAAACTTATAGTAAATCACTTAATCCGAGTCCAAATACGTATCGATTGATTTCGGGGCCGAATCTCTTCATTATTAAATCTGACCTTGATACCATTAAAAGTTAAGCTAGATGAACCGTATCCACCGACAAGTAGGGTCACTTCATTCTCTGTTTGAGTCACTCTATGCCATGACTTATATTTTTCATATCCAGGAATAAATTGATGCGAATATATGTCAAGAGTTTGGTTCTGTTGTTCCTGTATTTCACCGAAAGGAAGCGATTCTTTTCCCTCAGCTCTGAAGAAGAGTCCGGCAAAAGAGTGGGTTATGTCCTCCCACTTAAGGTTTGGCCATAAGGTGTTGGGCGAGGGTTGACTGAAGAACTGAATATAAGTGAAACCAATGGGCACTACATTTGTGTTAAGTTTAGTTATGTCTGAACTCATTTTTAAATAGTTTTGACTCAAATCCCAGACTTTTTCCTCTAAAAGACTCTCAAAATCGAGTCTTTGATTTAATTCGGAGTCCATTTTATTCTTGATATCAGAGATAATGGTATAAAACTGTCCTTGATCACAATTTATAGTCTTTAACCTCTCATTTTCGGCACTAATTTTTTTGAACTCTTTTTGAAAATCATTTATAGAGTTTTCAATGAAATCGAGTTTAATCTCAAGAGTGTTATCTTCTCTTATCTTATGTTTAGTTATCTTTGACTCCATTTTGTTCATCAATTCATTGACTTTTTCTTCAATTATATTAAAGTTGTTTTCGCTTTGATTTGACTCAGAATTCATTTCGTTATTAAAATCAAAGAGTTTTTCAATAGTTTTCAAACGTTTCTCCAAATTAAGTCTTTGAGTGGTCTCTGATTCCAGTCTTTGTTTGAGTTCAGCGAATAACTTTTGAGTTCCATGAAAAGAACCTTGCTCATTTGAGCTCTTATTTACACAAATATCAAACTCTGGTCTTTCAAACAATTTTAACTGTAATTTAATGACTGATGTCTTCAATACATTGATGTCAGCCTTTTGTGAATCAATAAGTTTTAGCTGTTCCTCACTTTTAGTCTTAAGAGAATCCAATTCTTGTTTCTGTGATTTAATGATCTCTTTTTGGTCTTCTGTTAAACCTTTCAATTGATTCAATTGTTTCTCTATTTCATCAAATCTCTGGTTTTGTTCACTCTTTAGTTGCATTAATTTGAGATTCGCCAGCATTTTCTTTACTTGTATTACCTTGTTCAATTGATGATTTGATCAGTTTTTGATAGATGTGACCACTTATGAAGTGTTAATTATATAAAAATAGGTATTTCTGAGTCATTCACTATTGATTTGAGACACAAATATTGAGTTAAAGTTCACTATTTTTGTGAATCAGTTACCGATCCGTATGAGTGGACATCTATTTCCCGGTTTTCTTCAGTTAAATACTCGTTGTTTTCAAATGAGAGGTAATTAAAGTCTTATTTATAAATTATAATGTTTTTAACAAATTTTTTGCCATTTATTTAAACAATAATAACAATAAAAACACGTGTTTTCAATGTTTACAAAAATTATGTCTTTTTTTTGTTTAAAACCCCTTAACTGTAAATGAATGTTTGGGTTTGAATACATGTAATACATGTATAACAGTTAATTGGTTTTTACACACAATTTAGTATCGCACACAAATACTGTACTATGAGTTTTATTAACAGTTAACTGAATTATTAGTTGTATTAAATGAAACATTTGGGGAAAAAAACTGTGAAATTTATGTTACATTTTTTAAGTTTCGTTTTTAATATAAATTACAGAATTCATTGTAAAATAAACCGATTCTTCAATATATTCACAAATGATATGACATTTATTGTGAGTTAGAGTTCATTTTATTTAGAAATTATAGCTAATATTGAGAAACAGATTTATTTTTTAATTAAAATACAATAAATAATTATATGTTTGAAAAATAAGAGTTTAAAAGTTATGAATGTTTTATCAAACTTTACATAAAAACTGAGCACAGAATAAGTTTACTCTTTTGTTAATTTGTTTTACATTTAATTAAAATTTGAAACTAAAGTTGGTTTAAGTTTAAATAATTTTCTTAAAACATAATTCCAAAGCTTTGATTGTGTTAACCAACTGATGACATCCTTAGCACTGGTCCCGAACCACAGGCCTACGAGTCCTCCACAATAACACAAATAATCAGTGAATGACAAAACAGATTCTTCTCTATAAACGAATAATGGTTTAGTTGTGTCCCAAACAAATGTTTTCGTTAAAACATTTGTATAATTTTCTTCTCTTTTCATATCAATGACTCTCGAATTGAATTCAATTAACTGACACTCTTTGGGACAGATTTTAAAACATTTGTCTCTCAAATCATATTTTTGTGTAAAATTATTAAACATTTGATGAGTACTTGAATTGCAATTATTTTGTAAATCATTTAAAGTTAAGTCAAATTCATGAATAGAATTATCAATAATAAGAAGATTACATTCGAACACATTCTTAGCCCAATGTTTGAGACACTGACGAAAGCACTGGAACTGATTGTTAGCACTGAATATCTTATCTATACTGTAGTGGTGACACTGGCCGTGCGGTGGACTCAGATATTGGTGGACACTCTTCTCCACAACAATTGTTTGATTGTTAACAATATTAAAGTTTTCACTTCCTTGTATTGTAAACTTAGAAAAGTCACCTGAGCTCAACATAATAATGGGCGGTTCCCAATTGTAAAAAGAATTGTATGAATGCTTAATATTAAAGTAAATAAATGTAAATAAAGTTTCAGAATTTTTGTCTGAATTATTAATCATATATGACTTTTCAAGGTAATATTTTATAGTGCAATCTTCAGTATATCTATCATAATTAGTTTCAAAAGCATAAGATATTTCTCTTTTATCTAGTTTAACTAGATTGTTGTTGTTATTAATTATAACTTCAAAGTTTGTTATTCCTAATTTAAAGTTGGTTAAAGTTTTATATTCGAATAGATTATTATTAGAAACATTACAGCTTGCTAATCTATCTGCCACTGATATTGTGCCTAGATTACATGGTATTTCATTTGAATTCATAGGACATGTTTCGGATATTCTATGAAATTTATGAAAAAATTCTTCAGAAAAATGAAATATGAAATCATAGTTTGAATTGACATCGATATCAACCCGAATACTTTTATCAAAATTGAAATAAGTTTTCGATATATTAATGATTTCTGTGAGGAGTGCTGTCGTCAGAAGAAGCTTTAGAATCATCTAAAATATATAATAAAATGTTGTTAAAAATGTATATAAAAGTATTAGGTTATTCAAAAAATTTAGAATAATTTATTAATTATCAGGGTTAGCCTTCTTTGGGTCACACCTTTTATCAATCACTTATTAAACTAACCTTGAAAGTAATAATAAGTTTATCTCTGTCAGGGATTTGGTTTAATTTATTTTGACATCCTTTTAAAAATGTCTTCAAAAATAATGATATCACAAGAATAATATCATAAAATGTGATTCCGTGCCATAAATTGAGAACATTTGTTAAACTAATAATTAAACCAATAAAAAGTATTTTTGGCTCAAATATATATTCAATATAAGTTTTATCACTAATTTTAAAGTTAATTTCTCTTTTACATTCGTTAGAACCAAGTTTTATGTATTGGTGACTTTGTTTAACTTTAAATATCATACTTTCACACGACTCAGGGCACTTTTTGTAACATTTTCTTTTTAAAATTTCATTCATTTCGTTGATATCTCTCTCAGTTTTATAACAAAATCTATTTTTTGATTCAATCGATTGATTAATAAAAACAAAAGTATTTAAATGATTATCATTTGGAATACAATTCCATTGTATTTCATATCCTTTACGATAGCAATCGTTGAGACACTCGAAGCGATTACTGTTTCCGTATTCGAGACATTTTGTGTCATAAGGTTTGGGTAATTTTTTAAATGAAATCTTTTTTAGAAATATATTCAAAATATGATTTTGTTCTAAACTATAGTCAGTTATGTGAATGTTTTCTATCATTTCATCAGGATAGTATCTTGAATCGTGAATATAATATGTATTCTTTAAAGTTTGAAAAACTAAACTATTAACTTTATATTCATAGTTACTTTGGTCTAAAATAGTTAAAGTTTCATCTATGTTTGAACTAGATAAGAATATTCTTTGACATTTTCCCAATATTGATAAAAATGTTATTATTTGTTCAGGACAATAAGTATACATAAAATAAATATCATTTATTACACAATTAATAGTAGCTTGGTAAAATTCAAACTCTAATTTAATTCCAGTGAAATTATCAGCAGTTTTATTGTTAATATATTTTAATATATTTTGAAATTCATTATGAGTTTTCATATTCGAAAATAAAAGATAAAATTGTTTCCGGGCAATATTATAGTTAATATATCTGTTGCTTGATTCAGGTGATATAATTGGCGAATATTGTACAAGATAATCACTAAAATATAACATATGATTCACACCTTCATGTGAGTAAACCCTATAATTAGATGAAAATAAAGACATGAATTCATTATAACTTTGATTAAGAGTTGGGTCTAAAAGATATCTTTCAAATATATTTTCAGTACAAACAGTAATCGCAGGAAAGGAATAATTTTTGAATTGATTATTAGAATCTCTATATTCTTGCCATTCGACTGACACTAATGTTTCGAATTGAAAATAATTTATCATTAATTCAATCATTTGATATATTATTAATGGTATAGATATTAGTTTAAATAAAAATTTCCAGTTAATTTTTTCTAATCGAATTAATATCAAGATCATTATAGAAGTGAATAATTTTAATAATTTAATTGTTTTTATCCATTGAATAAATAAATTTAAATTTATATAAAATATTAATAATTTTTTTATTTTAATAAATATTCTTTTAAAGATATCACTCAAATCAATAAAAGCCATTCCTATCCAAAGACCAAAAAGTCCGCCAATATTTGATATATAGTCAACAAAAGTATATTTCTGTTCACAAATATATTGAAATTCAAGAAAATTTCTATAATTTATATTAATTTTGGTTTCATTTCTTTTCAATACTAAAGAATTGTCGAAACGATTATTAAAATGAATTTGTTTACAGTCTTTAATACAAAACTCATTACAATATTTAGTGTCGATTTCAGTAATATTTTTATTTTTATCGCAAATATTTTTCTCTGTTTGACTTGAATTCAATAAATGAAATTTTTGAAAAACAAAAGCATTCGGTAAACACTTATATCTCTGAAAATATTGATTTTCTGTACATTTCTGAATACAATGAAAACGACTAAAATGATCTGAAAAGCAAATTGCATTTATCAAGGTAAATTAGAAATTTCATATTATTTTAGAAAAATCATAAGAATATAAATAAATTAAAAACAGGGTTTGATAAAAGACCTTAATCTAATAGTGTTTAAAAAGTTATTATCTTACCATAAGTAACACATCTGTCCATATAAGGAGTGGTAAGAAAATCGACAGAACTCTTAGATATTTGTATATTTCCTTCCAAAGCATTTCGACTTATTTTTATTGAATTTTGTTTATTTAGTTTAAAATTATTAGTTCTCTGATTAATAATCATATAAATAATCGATAATTTATCATGATATTTGTTTTCTATAATATTTTTATCTTTACCTTGGAAGAATATATTTGATAAAATGTAATCAATATTTTCATAATTAAGAGTGAATTCTATATAATCGCCGTCTTTTAGTATAAGTGTTTCGTTTGAACTAAAATATGTGAAACAAATACCAAAATCTTGATTTCCATAAATACTTTCCAATACTTGAAATTCAGTTGAGTTTTGTATCTGATATTCATTTGAGTCAATACTTAAACGATATTTTACTGAAAACTTAATCAAATCATTCGCACTAATCATTAAACCTCTCATTTCAGTGAAATTCAATTCTTTTAAAATATATTCTTTATAACTTTTAAAATAATTCTCTTTAAATAGACCAAGGTAATCTTGTCGAAAACAAATATCACAAGTACCTTGCTCTTTCGAGGAATTCTTTCTAGTATGTTCGCCATATTCTTTTTTTCTAATCATTTTGTTTTGTTCCAAAAACTTTTCCATAGAACTAGTTTTCAAATCATCTTGTATATATTTTTCATATGCATTTTGTTTTGCAAGTTTATATTCTTTTTCATAATTTTCTTTTAAATTAAAATAAAAGAGTATTTTCTTTTCGTCAAACAATACATTAGATTCGGTACAGAAACTAATCGGCGGTAAATCAAAACCATTGATATTATTCTCAACAATAAGTTTGAAGACATAAGGAAACTGAAAGTAGTCTAAAGTAACTAAAAATGCGGTATAAGTCAGTCCACAAAAAGAGAAACTCTTTATTACTTGTAATGACTTTTTTAGAATAAAGAGTTTAAAAAATATCAGAGATTTTATAAATATACAGTGTTTTGAAAAACGGTGTAAGTTGGTTTTTCGGCAATTAAAACTCAACTAATAGGAATAAAAAAATTTCCTTTAATATCCAACTATGGTAATTTCCTACCATTATAAATATATCAAAAATATATTATTACCGAATACAGTTTTTCTGAAACAAAATTAGCTTGCAAAGTTCTAAATTTTGAAAATTCGAATTGATCTTGTTCAAATGTTTTTGAGCCAAATTCAATGAAACAAGTTGAGATTAGTGCTTAATAAAATATTATTTTTGTGTACCAAGTTTCATCTAAAAATCTTAACTGAATCCAAAATTATGGGGTATTAAGTAATTTCCTAAATAGAAAAATTCAATTAAAATAACACATTAAAACAAATTTTTCAACTTTCTTTTAATATAAAAAATTACTTTATTGCTAGCTAATTTTATCCAAATAACGAAAAATATTAAAAAACAAAAATACACCTTTCGTATTATTTTTAATTGTGTTTTATTTCCTATAAAAATATTTCATCCATCTCCATTAAATATTTAGATTTCATTACCATTGAATTTTAGAAAAACTGTACTAGGTAATAATATATTTTTGATATATTAATAATGGTAGGATATTACCATAGTTGGTTATTAAAGAAAATTTTTTTATTCTTATTAGTTGAGTTTTAATTGCCGAAAAACGAACTTACACCGTTTTGCAAAACACTGTATAAGAATACGATTTTCGTATTTATTCTGGGATTTCTTTTTTCAATAATTAGTTTATTGTATGAAAAATCATTTTTAAGGCGTTTGAGATATAAATTTGAAAATTTCTTGATTAATAAAATTCTTAAAATAGAAATCATTTATAATTAATAAATAACTTTATTATAATGTTTTAAAACTATTTTTCATGTCATTAATTAATTTAAGTATTGCTTCGATAATATATTTTTAAATTTTTTGTGTTAAACAAATACAGTGATTATCTATTATTAGTAAGAGTTAACATAAATTACAATTTAACTTTACACTATGAACTTAATCAAATTACAATAAATTTACCATGTCACGACAAAAGTACCCAAATATTTCAAAGAATCTAAAGTTATATTTATTCAAACTTTATATCATTTAAATATTTAATTAATGTTTTCTATTCTTTTAAAGCAAAATTTAAATTATTATCAGTTTTTTAATAATTACCTAGGTAAGCGATGATTTGTAATCACTTTTTCAGCTAGATTTGTGCATATGCTATATGACATGAGCAAGCACATAAAACCTATTCATTTATAACATTATTTTGATGAGTAAGGTAAGCTGTGATACAAAACGAACTTTTCTTTTAATAGTTATATATAGACAAAACATTATTGAAAAGAGAGGTAAAAATATTATTAAAAGGAGTAATATCATATTTGAAATTAAACCTTGATTAATGCCTATAATTGTTCAGTATATAGTGTTCGGACTCGAGAAATTTATGAGAAATTTTCTATGAGAAACTTTCTAGAAATTTCTCACTAAAATTTCTCTA
>JAQFZM010003691.1:0-10660 GCA_034695785.1 Galumna obvia
AAAAGTTATTTCTCGTAATCACTAAAACATGTAATCAATTGAAACAATTATTTAATAACTTTTGTTTTATTATTAAAATATTTTCATTAAATTTTGTTTACAAAACAAAAACACGTTTTTATTCACTGCGTTTGCGCTCAAACTTTAATTTATTTCATACAAACAAAAATTTTAATAAATAACGTTTTCAGAGAAAACTTTGTTATTAAAGGTTTTATTTATAATTTGTATATAATATTGTAATTTAATAAGTTTTTAATAAGTATTTAATAATTGCAATTCAAATATTAAATTATTTTAAAATATAAATTTAACAAAAAATAACTAGGTAAACTGTATGTAAGGTGCATTTATATATGTTTTAACATTTGATGGAAAGTTTATTTAATTTCAAACTATTCTATACATTAGTTATGAATATAATTCAATGTTATGACTATATATAAAAAGGTACTGAACTATAAAGTAATCTTCTTGGAATTCTTCTGCACTATTTGAGAGAAATAGTCTTCAGATTATTCAGTGATAATTCTGGTTATATTTTCCGGGAATTCAATTCTTAGCTCTAATTATGAATATTTTTGATTCTAAATACAAATAACTTATGGTTAGGAAGAGTTAGAAAAAGTAAATCTAATGTTTTTAAATAAATGGTTTATTTAATAAATTATTTTAATTACTTTTGTGTGGATTTATATTTTATTAATTATTTAGTAATAAAATTACAAAAATAGATATAAAAACAATTTCTAATAATCGAAAGTTTTTTTCATTTAAATATATCTAAAAGTCCTTAAAATACTGAAAAATTTATTTAATATTAATTCTTGTGATTCTCTTTTAGTTTAGTCTCGATTTCATGTTTTGCCGACTCTTTAGTTAACTTTAAACTAATTGTTTGAAGGTTTGAGAGTCGGCTCAGAATATTTACTGGACTTTCACTGCAGTTGATTGTAATTCCTTTAATTATTAATGACTGAAGTTTTGGTAAATTCAATATTTGTAAATACAGTTTCATTACAATTATATATACTATCAATAAATTTCATATTTATTCTAAACGTTATCATTAAATGAGTTAAATCACTAAATGATTTACACTTTGAAATAAAAAGTCTCAACAATTTTGTTAACTTATACACTTAACATGCAAGTTTTATGAACATCATGTTCTGTGAACAAACCAGGTTTTGTGAACTTATACCAAAATTTCAGAACCATTTACATAAAAGTAATGTTAAATTTATACCCACTTTTATGAACTCAAGTTTTGTGAAGAGTCGGGTTTTATGAACTTATAAACCAAACCCTTTGCATATAATTCTATATTAAAATAAGTCAAGTTTTGTGAACTAACGTTTTATAAGTATTACAAGTTGTAATACAAACTATTTTTAGACATTTTATAAATATTATAAGATATTCTTCAATAAGAGAATTAAAGAAAAATATAAATATATCATTAAAAAGAATGATTGCAGTGTTTATCACAGTATAATGTATTATCAATGAATACAAAACTATGAGTCGTTTATTACATTTGACTGATTTATTAAAGATTTTTATCACAATTTAGTCAAAAAATAACAATGAAAAAGTCTAAATCCTTAAACAGACCAAATTTAGCGCTTATTCTTCAATAATTAGTGTAAAACATAATATGTGTATAAACTTCTTTGTATTAATTTTTGTAAAAATTTATAACAAACACCTAGTTTTATGAACTGACCAGGTTTATGAACAAAAGTGTCTGTACGGCTATGTTCATAAAACTTGCAGGTTAAGTGTATTTATATTCATTTCCAAAGTTTAGACTAATTTCCAATCGTTTCAATGATTTTAATTTGAAGAGATGTAAACAGAACTGAAAAACTGTTGTCACAATCGATATGATAACTAAAACAAAGTCTTTTCAATTCATCGCAATTCAGTGTATTTTCTATAAAATTAGTGTTCATTTGTTTAAGAAATATAAACAACGAATCAATTTCTAAATCAATTAATTTATTGAGTTTTGGAAATGAAGTCAATATTTCACTCAAATTGAAATCAACGGATAAACCAATTGATGGTATTTTAAAGTATTTCTGTTGTTTTCAATCAATACTTCAAAGTATTTAAAGTCATCGCTTTTTAGTGTTTGAATCTCTAATCTCTTCAAACGTTTGAAGTGAACATCAGTTAAGTCTGGAATTGGATAAACAATAAGTTCTTCAATGTTTGAGAGTTGACTCAAATATGGAATAATCAGTGAATCTGTTAATATAAAAATGAAATAAAAGTATTAACAAAAGAAACAAAAATCATAAATGGTATCATTTTCCATTACAATTTATAAACTTACCTTGATTATCATTATAATTATTCTTTATCAAATTAAGTGAAACCAAAGTTGAGCCAAACTTATCGATGAAATCCTTATTTAATAATTTATTGAATTTATTAGTATTTAAAACAATTTTCTTCAAATTATTGTTGTTTTTAATGAGAGTCTTAACAAACATTTGGTAATAAACCGCGGAATTATTCAAAGAATTGTCACAAAATTTAATTTCACATAATTTTTGTAACTTTTTCACAAACTTTTCAATCGATTCTGAGCTTATTTTTTGCATTTTTTTCATAACTTGAAAATCAAAGGAATAGTGTTTAGTTGTGAGAGTCCTCCGGAACTGTTGTGACACACATTCGAGTCTGAGTTTGTCTTCGAGTGACAAATAATGGAGAATCACTTCAGACAAGTCGTCACAAATCCTCTCCTCATAAGAGTCACCACTTTTCACAACATCTGAGTCTTTAGTCATAATTTCTGTCTTCATATTGTCTTCAGATTCACTGACACTGAAGACAATCTGAAGACAGAAGTCATAACATCTTTTGTTGACTCCATTTATGTCTGAAATTAATTCAATTAAATTAGATTTATAAAATAAATGCATAATTTATTACCTAGGGCAAAATAACCTTTTATATTACTATTTATCAGGATTTAACAAAAGTTTTCATAATAATATACCTCTGAATTATGGGGAACACAATTGTACCTAGCTAAAGGCCTTTAATACTAATTACGATATTTTCTACTCATTAAAACAAGCAAAACTTGTGAACACATATTAGCCTTGGATATTCACAAAATTGACTTTTAATTTTAAACAAGGTCATTTGAGAAACTAAAATAGCAATCTTTTAGAGCATCAAAAATACTTTCAGAATATTCTTACCACTTTTTGGTGATAGATCATTTTTTTAATTCACAACTTGGTTTTATGATTTTGTATATAAATTATATTTTATTGATTATATATATATTTTTTACTTATTTTAAAGTGAATGCCTTGTAAATAACTAATAAAACAAATGCCTTACGAATGGACACAACTTACTATTAATTAAATTAAAAATTGATTTTTCGTATCACTCATACAATGATTTAATTCAAACATAATTTTTAATAAATTTTATTTAATAACAATATTTTCATTAAATGTTGTTTACAACACAAAAACGTTTTCAATGCGTTTCCTTTTAAACAAACACTTCATATAAATAACGTTTTCAGAGAAAACTTTATTTTTATACAACTTATGGAAATATCTAACTCCTTCATTTTAACAAGGTATATCTCGAGAATGCCTTGATCAATTTTCATTTTGTAAAAAGTATTTTAAATCAAAACTCCCCAGTTTTGTTTCACATAAATATGTTTTTAAAAAAACATCATGGTTAAATAATGAAATGGAAATTTTGATACTTTTTAGGAGGATATTTATATTTTTTCAAAAGTACAGACTGCGGACTCAAAAATGAGAGGACTTTAAACTGTTAAATGTTTTTTATTTTAAAGCCTATAAACTAAACATTGGTATAATTTTTAGCCCAAATATTAAACTTTATATTTTTTTATAATAAAACATTTTTAATAATGTCTTTAATTCAATTAAACCCGAATGAACTGAATGACTTTATTTTACATTTTTCCATTGAGAACCCAATGCTTTCCAATGGGTCCCAATCTTCTGACTCTAAAACTTAAGCAAACATAAATTACGTCCCATGTAATCATCCCATAGAGTGGAAAGTTTTTTTATGTAGTAATTCAGTTCATTCGGATTTAATTGAATTAAAGACATTATTAAAAATGTTTTATTATAAAAAAATATAAAGTTTAATATTTGGCCTAAAAATTATACCAATGTTTAGTTTATAGGCTTTAAAATAAAAAACATTTAACAGTTTAAAATCCTCTCATTTTTGAGTCCGCATTCTGTATGTGCTATATAAAACATAAAACTGAAGAAAAGTATAAATTTTGATAATCATCTTTACAAAAAAAATTATTTGCAAGTTCATCCTGGTCTCCAATTATATTTTTAATTGAAACCACCCAAAAATATTTCTGAAGTAATTCATGGATATTATATATGATTTTGATGTAGAATTTTATGCTGAGCTCGAATATTTAATTTAATTTTAAATCAGATTCATAATTTTTAAAATATTCAAAAACAATCCATTTTTATATATTTGAATTCAATAATTTTCAAAAATATTAATCATCTAGATAAAAAAATAAATAATAAGAATCAGCATATAATTATATAATCTATAGATTTCTTAAGATTTATGTTTGACAGTTCATAATATTTTTAAAAAAATATAAATATTCGCCTAAAAAGTATCAAAATTTCCATAAGGTTTATAAAACTTATTCTTAAAAAATATATTTTCTATAAAACTTTATTAATGACTCATTCATAATGAGTTATTAATAAAGTAATTAACTTTACTCTAAATTTTATTTTAAAAATTTATGTTAATTTTATTTATAAGAAAACAAAACTGTGTTTTTAAAGTCTAAATTTAATGACATTTTTAAAACATATTTGATTTAACACTTAAATAAAAATAAATGTTTTATATGACAATTATAAACTATTCTATATTATGTTAATAACATAACTCAATAGTATTAGTATATAAAAAAGATACTAAACTGAAAAGTATTGATAACACATTTTATAAGTCATTTATTTAAATGTTTTTACTGAAATAATTTTGTAAACAACCCACGTCAATAAGTCTTGACATGGATTACCCTTATTTTAGAGTAGAGTATTATAATAATGTAGTAAGGTAAGTGTAATCCTTGACTATTTGACGCTTGTCTCTCTTAGAAATAAAACAATAATTATTAAAGTATTAATTAAAATTAAATATATAATTTTTTTATTAATATACATAATAACTCTTATAACTCATAATAACTCTTATTTTATTAATTTAACCATTTAAATTATGAAATTGAATTTTCGCTTTTAATAAATTAAATAAAATGCAAAAATTTAATGAAACTTTTGATAAAATTCTATCGATTTTATTAAATAATGAAAATAACAAGGACTTAGTGGAGACTTACAGCTTGGAAAGAAGAATCATAATGTATAACATCTCTCACGGAAAACATAGCAGAGGACTCGCAGTAGTCAACACATTTATTAAGATTAATGAGGGTAAAAATCCAATTGAGGAGAATGACCTGGAATTGGCTCGAGTTCTAGGATGGTCTCTTGAATTTTTGCATGCTTCATGCTTAATTTTGGATGATATAATAGATCAGTCCATCACCAGAAGAGGACAGCCCTGTTGGTATAAACAGGTAAGCGTATTTTTTTAAAATAACCAAGATAAAATTTATTTTTAAATGTTTGAAACAATATAGGATTACGTTGGACTTAATGCGTGTAACCATGGATTTATTATTGAGCAAGAGTGTTATAGAATTATCAGATTATTCTTCTCTGATAAGTCTTATTATATTAAAATATTAGAACTAATGCACCAGGTAATTTAATAATAGAAAATTTTAGAAAATATAATTAAATTATTGACCTAGATAACACTTCTGACAACATACGGTCAACAAATGGAAACCTCATCAACGGGTAGAGATAAGGTCATTTATTTTACAAAAGTTCGTTATAATAATATCGCAAAATATAAAACTTCATATTATACTTTTGTTCTACCAGTTAGACTTGGTAAATTAATTAAATATATTCTTTTATTAAGTTTATAAAATCATTTTCTTTACTCAAAGCGATGTATATGAGTTACATCACATCAGAGGAAGAGCACAAAAATGCTGAAGAAATCCTTTTGAGAATCGGAATACTCTTTCAAATACAGGACGACTTTCTCGACTGTTGGGGCGACACAAATATCATTGGAAAGATTGGCACAGATATAGAGGATGGAAAGTGTTGTTGGCCTATTGTCACTGCACTTTCTTTAGCCAATGAAACACAATTACGAGTCTTGAAAGAGAACTACGGAAACAAAGACTCAAATTGTGTTCAAAGAGTTAAAGACATATATAAAGAGCTTAAAATTAAGGATTTGTTTTACGCCGAAGAGACACAACTTTATGAAGAAATCTCTCAAATGATTGAAGACTTTAAATTCAAAAGTTCTTTAAATCCTGCAATATTTCGAAATTTACTAGATCAAATTTATAAAAGACAAAAGTAAAGGTAATATAAAATCTGTATTAAATATTTTGAAATTTGAGTTTACTTTATGTGAATGAATTTCAATATAAAAATATGTAAAATAGTGTTTTTCTAATATAAAATATTCAAGTTGCATAGATAATGTTATCATGTTCATAAGTTAATAAATTATGATCTAGATTGGTTTTGTGAATCTGTACGTTTAGGTTTATAAAACTTGCTGGTTAAGTGTAACTCATTGTTAAGAAGAGTTAGAAAAAGTAATTATTAAAACAAAAATATCACTTTCATTAGAAAACGATTTAATTTATGTATTTTATTTTACTCTTTAAATGTAGTGAAAACAATAATTATTCTTCAGAATAAGTTTTCAGGTATTTTAGTTTGAGTAAGATAAAATATTATACAGACAATTGTAGATAAGGTTAATTCATTTGGTCAAAGGATTATTGTTGACAAAATTAGTTTGTTGACTTTAAGGGCAACTTTTACTATTATTTATTTAGGAAATGGTCCTGAAAAGTAGTTGATCTTATTGTTGATTTGATCTAATCAAGGGCTGACCTTATTCACAATCTTCTGTATACAACTTATATTTTAGTAATATTCATATGCTCCAGGTTTTTCTAGTAATATCAATTGAATAACCTGGATAATTAATTAATGATAAATATTATACCCTGCAAAAAATAGTTGAAAATGTGTTATTAATAACATATTTTTTTAAAAATTCTAAATTAAACTCAAACACCGAATGTTTTTATTTATTTATTATTTGAATTTAATTCAATAAACGATAGAAAAAAATGAAAGCAATAATTATTTGTTTTTATATTTTATTTTTAAATTCATATATAAATAATTCACTAATAGTGAAGACTACCTCTGGTTTAGTCAGAGGAAAGTTATTGAATATATTTAATAAACGTATTAAACAATTTCTAAACATTCCTTATGCGGAGCCACCGATTGGTGAACTCAGATTCGCCAAAACACGACCACTTCGAAGGCCAAGAGATGTATTACATGAGATTTAATAATTAATATAATTTACAAAATCATATCCAGGGTATCATAGATGGCACTAAACCGGGTAATTCTTGTATACAAAGTGTTTCAGGTCAAATTGTGGTGAACCCTTTAAGTGATGACCATTTAACAATCAGTGAAGACTGTCTAGTGGTCAACATATGGGCACCAAATGATATGTCACCACTAAAACCAGTAATGTTTTGGATATATGGCGGAGGGTTTGCCACCGGATCCATATTTGTGACGCTTTATAACGGATCGGTTTTAGCCACTTATGATGTTGTGGTCGTTTCAGTCAATTATAGAGTGGGTCCTTTAGGTTTTCTAATTAACGATGAGGATGAGTCAGTACCCGGAAATGCTGGTCTTTACGATCAACTTTTAGCTCTAAAATGGGTTCGCGAATAGAATTATTTAATGATTGACTCAAATGTATTTCAGGTGAGAAAAAACATTGATTTGTTTGGCGGCGATAAGAATGAGATCACAATATTTGGTGAGAGTGCAGGCAGTATGAGTGTATCCGCACATCTTATGTCACCCCTATCTAAAGGAAAGTTTAAAAGAGCTATTATGGAGAGCGGATCACTTTTGTTTGAAACGTTGCTCTCGGAATTAGTGGGTTTAACCAAATATGAGGCTCTAAATAACGCTAAAACATTTGCCAAGTCTTTGAACTGTCCCGACGACAAACAAATGGTTCAGTGCTTGAGAAGAGTTGAAGCAAAAAAGTTTATACCAAAATTTCCTGCAATATTTCCAACATTCCAAACTGAGTTCTTACCTTTTAAAAGCGCAGAGAATGCCTTTCAAACAAACAATATTAATCAAGGTAAAGAAATTTAAAATTCTTTATCATAACATTATATTTTTATAAAATAGACCTGGACATTATGGCTGGTTTCAATTTAAATGAAGGAAGCATCGTAGGCGCAGTAATAGAGGTTTTACTTTTAGACTTGGTAAAATTTGTACAAATCTTAAAGAAATTTATAGACCAAAAAAATAAAGTGTTTCGTGAACTCAATATTCATAATTCGAGTGAACTTTCCTTAAAAGACAATATAAATCATCAAAAAGGGTTCACAAACACTCTTTTTGATATAATTGGATATATTTTCCTCAAGTGTCCCACATATCTGTTCACCAGAAGATATGGTCAATACTCTTCTCGAAATCAAAATATATTTGTTTATTATTTAACACATACTTCATATCGATATCCTAAACATGGTGTCTATCATACGGGAGATATTAGCTTGGTATTTGGCTCAGCACTATTGGATTCTTCTGCTTCCCAAGAGGACCAGGACTTCACCCGGCAAATCATGGAATACTGGACTAATTTTGCTAAATATGGGTTTGAATTAAGTTATATTTAAATAACTTTTTTTTAAAATTATTTTGTTATTCAATCAGAAAACCAAAAAATTGGCGAAAATTTATGAGCGATAATAGTGAACACAAAATAGAGTTTGAAATTAAAATATTAAATCCTAAATATTCCGACGAATATTCCAGACATACGTTTGAGACTATTTGTGAAAGAGTTTGGTCTAAAGTTGCTTGATCAATGATGATTATTTTTCTATTAATATCAATAAAAGTGGACAAAAAGTGGATATAATTTATTTATTTAATATAATTTTTAATTATTTAATTACAGAATATATTAAATAAAGAATATTAAAATAATTATTACAAAATTACAATGTTTAAATGATTTTCTTGGTAATCTAATTTTAGTTATTTAATTCTCTTTAACTAAAATATAATTGAAATACTCAAAAGTAACCTTGTTCACACTATTATTTGTGTCTTTGTTTATTAACTGTTTTGTAGTACTCACTGATTGATACCATTTTAATTCATTTAAATACTTTAAAGTATTTATAATAAATGATCCAAAGAATTGTTCGTAGGTTAGGAAAAATAACTGGAACATTACTGAAAGTAACAAGGTGGTAATATATATATTGTTCATAATTTTATTTGACAATATTACCTTTCTCAAATATATGGGTTGGGATTAAAGAAGTGTTTTCTCCAGTTTTCGATTTAAATATTTGAAAACCCATTCGTTTAAACGACTCTTTCCATCCTTTTTCTTGTTGTTCAGTAGTCGGCACCGGAAAGAATAAATTAAATACTCGCAAGATGAAAACACCTAGCTTAGAATGTGCTTTTTCAGCCGGTACTTGAAATATATCAGTCAAATATACGCTATCAATAATACACTTTAAAACAAATTATTTGTCAATTGTTTTTATATAGGAAATTACATTATTGTTAATAATTTTGTTATCCGTTATAATATTTTGATGAAACTTTGCAAATAAATACCATATTTGATTTTAAACTATATTTATTTTGATTCATAAAAATTGGTTAAGAAATAAATGAACAAGATCAATTCGAATTTTTAAAATTTTGAAACTTACAAGATGATTGTGTCTAAATAAATAGAAAAATTAAAAAACAAAAATACACTTGTCGAATTATTTTTTTATGTTCTTTCAAATTATATAAAAATATTTTACCATACTAAGTTGTAATTTGAGATATAAACACTATTGAATTTTAGAAAAATTGTACCATATACAAAATTGAATTTAATATATTTATTTTGGTAGGAAAATTCCATAGTTGGCATTTAAAGGAAATTTTTAAACTTTAATTCGTTAAGATTTTAAAGTTGAAAAACGAGTGTAACACGTTAAAGAAATAACTGTATGTCAAAATAGCTAATTTTTAAAATTATTTAGGGTAAAGAAAACATTATTCATAGAAAAAAGTTTCAGATGATTCATAAATATCTGTTTCAATTGATTCAGGGTTATTAGTAATAACTTATTACTAATCTATATTAGCCTTTAGTATACAAATGCATAAAAAGTCAATAAAATACAAACGTATTTGTTATAAAGTTATCTATCATTTAATTTATCATATACAGTCAGTTCTCGATTTAGGCTATTTTTTGGTGCTTCAAAAATTTTTGGCTTAAATCAAATTTGGCTTAAATAAAGATATGAAAATTATTATATTAAATTATATACTAAAAGTAATTAATTAAAGTATTAAGTTATTATTGATTGAATTTAACGATTTGAACT
>JAQFZM010003692.1:0-10660 GCA_034695785.1 Galumna obvia
TTGTGATTATTTCAAGAAAATTGTTCTTGTTCATTTTTAAATTATGAATTCACACAATTACCAAAACTTAAATAATATTATCATTAATGAATACAGTATTGATGGCCTACGAATGTGCAGGATCTGGGAGAAGGAAGTGGTCAAAATTGAAAAATTCAAAGTACATATCACATTCAACAAAAAGTGCATGGATAATCAAGTCATCCCCAAGTCTTTAAGGGTAAAGTACAAGGACAACTTACCAGCTTCTTATAAAGCTGCCAAGATATGTAGTTTTAAATTTTTAAAATACAGGATAGATAATTGTAAAAAGAAAATTAATATTGCTCAAAATAATTCTAAGCAGTATTTATCAAATATTCATAAAACATTTTCTGATCAGCTAGTAAATTTGATAATTCAAAGAGCAAATGAAAACTGTAATTTTATAAAATCCAAGACTAGGAATAGACAAAAACTTAAATTTTCAAAATTATCACGTGATTGCAATTCTAATAATTTTATTCATAATCCTAATAAAAGTAATGTAAAAGTTGATTATTCTAAAGATTGGGTCATCAATTTGTCCAACAGACAATTTAATGAACATGAGCAGTTTATTTTGAAATTAGACCCTAAATATCAAGTAGTACCTAAATATGTAAATAGTGAACAATTAATTGCTAGTATTGAGTCAAAGTTATAATTTTTAATCAAAGATAAACCTCGTTTAGAAACCATCAGAATTAATTTGCTAAATATCCTAAATAACAACAACTTTAATCGAAAACCAAATTTAAACAAATTACAATTAAATGCCATAAAAAAATTAAAATCTTATACTGATATAATAATAACTAATTCAGATAAAGGCAATAAAACTGTTATTTTAAATAAATCTGAGTACATCAGTGAAGTAAACGATATTTTATCTGACAGAAACACCTATCAAGAAATTTTTCAAAATGATATGAAATCAATTGCAAACAAATTAATCAAAATTCTTAAAAAATTAAAAGATAGAAACGTAATTAATTCTAAATATAAAAACTTTATATATCCTTGCAATAATAATTTACCAAACGTATATGCACTTATAAAAGTGCATAAACCGGGTAATCCAGCTAGATTGATCTGCCCTTACTATGAACATCCCTTGTCCCGTTTATCTAAATTTTTAACGAATATTATATCTCCTTCAATAAGAAATATTAATTTATCATTAAAAGATTCTGTAGAATTTGTTGAAGAATTGAAAACTATAAAAATTTCAAAGAATGATTTAATGATTTCTTTGGATATCGTAAATCTATTTACGAACATTCCAATTGATTTGACTTTAATAATTATAAAAAATAAACTAGAAAATGATTGTACTTTATCAACTAGAACTAATTTATCTATTCTTGATATTATTAATTTATTAAATTTTTGTATGAGTAGTACTTCTTTCAGTTTTGATGGAAAATTATATAAACAAAAGTCAGGAGCGCCTATGGGATGTAGTCTCTCACCAATAATAGCAGAGGCACTAGTTAATGAAATATTTTCCCTAGCTCACAAAAAATAAAAAAAATAAAATCAAATTTATAAAATATTTCGTAGATGATAGTTTTTTAATTTTAAATAAAAGATATGTGGATCAATTTTTTAATCATATAAACAAAATAGGTAAAAGTTTTAGAAATATCAGTTTCACTATAGAAAAAGAATTAGAGAACTCTATTTCTTTCCTTGATGTAAAAATCACAAGAATGAACAATGCCTTTATCACAACTGTTTTTAGGAAAGCTTCTCACTCAAACAGATATCTAGAATTTAATTCCCATCATTCATTGCAAATAAAGAAATCTGTAATAAGAACTATGGTTACTAGGGCTTTTACTCATATAAATGATTCTCAAAAAATAAATAAAGAATTAGAATATTTAGTTGATGTTTAAAAGGAAAACAATTATCCAGTTAATTTAATAAAATCTACTATTAATCAGGTCAAACATACGTTGTCTTCTTCAACCAATTCTATGGATAAATTTGTACTAGATAAGATTTAACAATCCCGTATCACAAGAATTTAAGTGAACAAATAAGATCAATGCTTAAGAATTTTGATATAAATACAGTTTTCAAGAAAGGGGTTACACTAAATAATCTTTTAAAATCTAAAAAACAAAATCATTTAGATAAATCTAACATTGTATACAAGGTGAATTGCAATGATTGTGATGCTATTTACATAGGAACTACAAAAAGAAATTTAAGGGACAGAATAAATGAGCATGAAAATGCAATAAAAAAGCCTTATATAAAAAGAAATATTTCTGAACACTCTTTAAAATTTAATCATAATATCAATTTTTCAAACCCTAGTATAGTTTATCAGGAATGTAACAATTATTCAAGGAGATTCTTGGAAGGGTTTGAAATTGAGCAACAAAAGTTTTTAAATAGAAATCTCATGAATGATCAACTTAATCAAAATTCAAATTTGCCACCCATTTATTTTTCTTTATTAAAAAATTAAAATTAATTATTTTATTATTTTTATGTCTAACAAGACCGGTTCTTTTGAGTCGGTTTCTGTTGGACAGCAATACCAGTAATAAGAATTGTATTGAAATAAACATTTCTTAGTTTAAAACAAGGCTTCAATTACTGCAAAAGTGCTAATATTCTCAATAATTTATGACTTGAGATCACATTTCTCTCCCAGTCCTCGCTTTTCGTATGGAATCAAATGTGAGACACTTTCAGTTTGTCTCTGAAGAAGGCAATAAGCAATTGCCGAAACTGTCGGACACGCAATCAGTAATTGTTTGTTTAATTGTGAATACTTCGGGAATATTGTTCTTGATAAAATATTAATATTTGTTGAGTTCCTGACCTCATTAATTAGGTTTAAAAGTAAATTATGGGCTGATAATTAATTATTTTACTAATTATTATAATTTGATAATTTAAAGGAAAAGTAAAAAAGGTCTTGAATCAAATATCTCCAGATTTTATAAAACTTAATAGTATATTTTTAGGTGTAAGTAAAATTCACACGCGGCTGTCCTTAGGTTAATTATTTTATTATATCGATTATTATTTTACGGAAAATCTTAAACAATATTTTAATTAATTAAAAATTGATTTCAGAGTATTTTATAAAAACAAATTATTGGAATCATAAGAAATGGAATTCAAGAAAAATTATAGAAAACATAACTTTATTGATTTCTCAACAATATATTTTACTTGATTATTTTAGATAAATAGATAATTTTTAATTAAATCCTTAAATAAAAATATTATCGTTCATATAATATTTATTTAAGTTTAATTAAATTACTAAAAAGTATATAATTTAAAACACAATTAGTGATATAGAGATAGAACTCATAATTATTCATTGGAAACAAATCTAAACAATAGAAACAAATGTCGGATCCGCACAAATTCTCAATAAATAGTGAAAGGAATAATTTGTGTCTTACATTCAAAACTCGACTAGAAATAATCTGATAGATATAATGTCGGGGTCTTTGTATTTAGTAATTAATTTGTGAACTCAAAAGTTTAACAAAAAATATTATAAAATAAACTACAAAAATATAGTATTAATGAGAAAATAAAATGATAATTCAATGTTATCTGATTGTGTATAATAGTAGCTCAGTATTAATGTAGGTGACCCCAAATAGTAGAGATAAAATATTATGCATTTAAACATATTGTTTGTATCAAATATATATTTAACCTAAAAGTTGTGTTCGGAAATGCTTCTGAATATGAACTTATAATAACGTATTTTCTGACTTAAGGCAATTCTAAAACAAACTGCTATTAACTCATACTCTGCATAAAGTGTCCCAAAACTCCAAATAGGAAAACCTACGGCTACACAACCGAAGAAATGTTGGAAAAATATATATGTCGGTAATAAATAAAACTATTATTGATTCCTTATATAATGTATAACTATAATAATGAAATAAATTATATAATACAATATTAGAAATATATATTTAATTCAGTTTAAATAAATCATTAAATAGAATATAATTCTGAACACAATTAACGATATAGAGATAGAACTCAAAGTTATTCATTGGAAACAAATCTAAACAATAGAAACAAATGTCGGGTCCGCACAAACTCTCTATGAATAGTGAAAGTAATAATTTCTGTTTGATATTCAATACTGGATTAGAAATAAAACCATAGATATAATGTCGTGGTCTTTGTATTGAATAATTAATTTGTGAACTGAAAAGATTAACAAGAAATACCATAAAGTAAACGACGAAAAAGGTCACTTTAATAACAATATAAATGAAAAATTCAATATTATCTGATTGGCTAAAATAATAGCCCAGAATAAGTATAGGTGATGCCAAGTAGTATACAATCAAAGACAAAACGGCTTACAGTCGTTTTTTCTCGATTAATTCTGAATGGATAAGAATAAAAAAATTTCTTTAAAATCCCAACTATGGAATTTTCCTATGATTATTAATTATCAAACAAATTTATTATATCTAGTACACTTTTTTCTAAAAGGAGTGGTGCCTATTTCTCAGAACTTAAACAAGATATTTCAAATATTTTTACATTATTTAAAATTTAATCAAAAATGATTTGACACGTGTATTTTTATTTTTCAATATTCCTATTAATTTGGATAATATTTCTTTGCAAATTTCAAAATTTTGAAAATTCGAATTGATCTTGTTCAGTTTTTACTTGAATGATTTCATTAAAACTTTGATATTTATTGCAAAATAAGGTACTTTATTTTTGTGCAAAGTTTAAAAGTAATGTCTCAATTGAGTCAAAAATTATTGTCGCTAATGTAATTTCCCATACTAAAATTAAAGGGAAAAAGTATTTCTTAATAAATACAATAATGGATAATAGAAACTAATTTTTAGTATGGGAAATTACATTATCGCCAATAATTTTTGACTCAATTGAGACATTACATTCAAACCTGGCACAATGATCAGGTACCTTATTTTCCAATAAATATTAAAGTTTCAATAAAATCAATCAAGTAAAAGCTGAACAAGATCAATTCGAATTTTCAAAATTTTGAAATTTGCAAGTATATATTATCTAAAATAATATGAATATTGAAAAATAAAAATATACGTGTCAAATCAATTTTATTTAAAATTTCAATAATATTAAAATATTTGAAATATCTTGTTTTATTTCTGAGAAATTGGCACCCTTCATTTTAGAAGAAAGTGTACTAGATACAAAAAATTTGTTTGTATATTATTAATTATAGGAAAATTCCATATTTGGGATTTTAAGGAAATTTTTTTATTCTTATCCATTTAGGATTAATCGAGAAAAAACGACTGTAAGCCGTTTTGTCTTTGATTGTATATAATAATTAAATAATACTTTTAACAATAAAAATTATATTGGAGTTAATTTAATATTTCTTGATTTTTCGGATTCCTTTAATACAGTATGTCATAGTTCCTAGTTAATATTTTACCAATTATTAGTTAATTTATTTGATGATAGAAAACAAATTGTAAAATTCGTAAATTGTTTTCCAGAGAAAATAGTGTTATTTCGGGGATATTTCAATGAGCGATTACATCTACCACCTTATTTAATCTTTATATATCCGAACTACCAGTACTTATCAAGAGTAATATACTAAAGTTTGAAGATGAAAAAAATACTTATCAGACCCATTTAGTGTGAAAACGATTGTCATATTTAGTGTTATCAAATCCTTTCAGAAATCATTCACCTATTTTGGTGGTTTGTCCTCTAGAGGTTCTTAAAGATTCTTAGAGGTTCTTTAGAGTGCACTACAATGACTTCTATTATAATTATAAAATAATTCGAATAACAAATAAAAATTTTATTCAATACTTTAATTGTAGTGTCCTCTTAAGAACCTCTATAGGACAAACCATCAGAATGGATGACCGTCTTCTGAAAGAAGGATTTGGCAACACTAGTCATATTTTGCAAAATGATCTTAATATTTGATATTAAAAACAAATTTAAGTTAGGTTTCTAGGTTTAATAATTTTGATAAGGATTGCATAATTATTTTATAATTTAAATATATTTAAATCAATTTTTAAACATAGAATTATTTTTCAAAATTAAAAATATCAAAATATATTCTAGTTAATTTTAAATTTACATTTATTATTGAATTACATGTATTATTGAATATCTTATGATAATAAATGATCATGCTCATTCTATTCAGAGAATAAATCAATTGCAGATGAATCATTTGAAATTGAATAAAAAATCCACAAAATCTTATATACAAACAAGGTGATTTTTAAAAATAAATATATCAGAAAAGATAACTAAATTCATAGAATAATATTTTGTTCTTAGAATTTTATATATAAAAGTTTTTTATCTTAATTCAGATAATTCACATGGTTTTGTAATTTATTATTCTGATTATTTAAAAATAAAAAATAAATAAATTTGAGCAACCGGTAAGAGGTTCCTTCAATAGCTTGTGAGACCTGACTTTTGAATTCAAGATACTAGCTAAAAGTTCAAGATAAGAAAGAATTTTTATTAGGTTTTTCATAGAATTTTAAAATTGAATTCAAGGTAGACTTGAATTCATGTAATGAAAGTTTACTATAAGAGAGTTAACTTTATTAAGTTTTAACTAAAATTTTCATAAAGGTTTATATTAATGAATTATCAGCACTTGTTATCAAGCTATTTTTATTAAAATTTTATGTTATACTTCATAAACCTTTGAATAATTCTGTTTAGAATTTTATTGATTTTATATAGAAAATTTTGAGAAGTTATGACAACTAGTTTACAGTTTGACTGTATATCAATAAAAATGTATAATTTTAAGAATGAAACCAACTGTAAAAGTGATGTCTCCCTTTTATATAGAAATAATTGCACTCATATTCAGTAATACATACATTAGTGTCGGCCAAAACCACTTCTTCTCTAAACTTATATACATTTCAGTTATAAAATACAAATAACTTATTGTCACAATTGAGGAAATCATAAACAGTATGGAATAATAAAATAATTAATAGGCATATTTACTCATAAACTCTACTTTTGAACTAATTTAATAAATATTATAATAACTGATTTAAATTTATTAATATAATTTATGAGTATTTAGTTATTCCATTTATCTTAGAAAATATGTTTACACAAATTAATGTGTTGATGCAGTAAACATGCATCTATCGATAAAAATTTGTCGATAATTATTAAAAATAGTCTAATATTTGATTTAAACTAAAATTATTGATAATCAAAGTTAGGATTATTTTTGTTTGTCTTTCGATTTTAAATTGTGTTTACATTATCAAACTCTCTATAATTTCTTATAACATTTAAATAATAAAGATTCTCATTATGATATTTTTTTATTTGTTTTTTCTTAAACACTTTGGACAGATTCACAAATTCCTTTTATTTGTGAATAATAGAGTAGGATGATTTATTTATATATAACTTTTCAGAGACTGTAAATAAGTTTATTTTTTTAGCAAAACAATATTCAATAAATTTAGTTTTTGAAATTGGGAGCAGAAATATTTTTGTTTATTCAAAATATTTTACATAAATAATCAAATATATAAGTGACAAATGTGAATATTATTCAATAATATATCTTATATAATATTATAATCTGTAGCATAAGACCAAAATTTAACAAAAATATTTATTATAAATGGTTTAACCCTTTGTATGAAACCATAATGAAATTTTATATATTAAAACTATAAAATAAAATTTTTTCAAAATAATAATTTACGTTTAATAATTTTCAATAATTGTTTTTATATATCTAATTTATTTTAATTAAATAGAGTTGTTGTTTGTGCCAAATATTGGTTTATCCTATGAAGACCTATATTAATCAAATATCAAATTAGATTTATGGGAACTATTGTGTGATAAATCTATAAAATAATATTAGGAACTGTAACACATTTCCAAGAATTATAAAAAATAAAATTGAAATAAAATATTTTGAAATTGAATTACCTATATACATTTATATAATTAATTATTTTATTTAACCTTTTCCAGAACAGTCAATTTATAAAAATAGGTATTTTAAAGCTGAACTTTCTTATGAGCAAAATCTAAAAACCAAAACCAATTCCCATAGACACTAATGTTATTTAGAGACCTATCTTATGAAGACCGAGGTTATGAAATGACGTTTGTTATGAAGAATAAACTGTAACTAAGACTATTAAAAATAATGCATTTTAATAACCCATCAAATTAAGTAATAAAAATTGGAACTGTATATTAAACGATAGTTTTATTCTTTTGTATGAAATATTTTAAGACTCATTTCAAAAAAATGTCTGCCAAAACAATACAAAAATTTTCAATTAATGATAAAAATATTATCGATAAATTTAAAAGTGGTTAATATTTGTTATAAAGAAATTACAAAATAAATCACATGACAAACTATTTGTTTTATATTATGAAAAGAATATTCTTTAAATAAACCAATTATTCAAAGAAAACATAGCATTTGTTAATGAATTATATTTTATAGTAATTAAAAAAAGAAAAGTTAAACATAAAATTTTATTTCTATTATTAATAATATAAACGAAAAAAATCATTTAATGTACAATAATTTTAATCAAGTTAAATGCAAAATAATTTTTTTGTTTGAGTAAAGAGTTTTGATTGATTGAGTACACTAAACCTCCAATAAAGAAACTGGTAGGGACCGAAGATTTAGTTGGTTTTATAGAGGGGTTGCCATAATAGAGGGAAGGTATTGGTAGAATTTTTATAATAAATGGAATATAATTAAAAATAACGGAACTTTCATTAAATTTTTACAATTATTACTAATATTTTACTATTGTTTTTTTAAAATAATGTATATTTTATGAAAATATTTTTATTTTGGATTATATATTGTTATTCCGCTTCAATTTAGTCATTTAAGAGTCAAAATTAAGACATTAGATAAAATCGGAATACAAGGTAAATTTGATATTTTTTCATTATCATAATTTTACAGCAAAACCATATTTGATGTTAAAAAATGATTTTATTCCTATAAATATTAACGGAGATATTAGACCAAGTCACCGGAATCCAATTATCGCCGCCACTGTATATGATTTGATTTTAAAATAACAGGCTAATACCAAAATTCTGAAAAATCGAAATGATATTGATCATAAATTATTTGAACAATTTTGTAGGAACAATTGATTTGAAATTACATAATAATAACTTATATTAAAGTATTAAGACTAATTAAAACATCTCAACTGATTTCACATTATTTGTTGATAACTAAAAATTTTACATTAAATATACATTTCAATAAAATTGTTTTAAATAAACATTTTTATTTTAATATGAGAAAATACTTTTTCGCAAATAATTTTATTTACTTATTTCATATTATGTGCCAATTCACTTCTTAATACAATCTTTTGACTAAATATTTCAAATAATATTTGGAAAAGATCAATTCAAATTTTCTAAATTTTAAATGTGGCAAGCTTTATGAAATTAAATATTTTTTATATCAACGAAGATGACAGAGATAAGGCATTTTCAATTGAGTTTCATTTTTTTGTTTGTAACATCCATTTTTTGAGCCAATATCCTTTTTATATAATTATTAGCAACTAAATTTATTTTATAACAATCCTTGTGAATTCCAAATGAAATTAATAATTAAATTGCAAATACAATAATTTATCCATTTGGAGTAATTGTATGTCAAATATTCTGGTAAATTTTATCAATTTTGATAGCTTTTGCCCTCAAATCTTCTTTATATTAATGAATTTATTTTACAAAAAGTAATTAAAAGAATACACCTAATCCTATAGTTTATTTTTAAGACTTTGTTTATTTCCAAAATTATTTAAAGTTTAAATTACAGCTTGATATAATATTATCAATATTTGATGATATTTATTTATAAATCAATTAAGAATAATTGTGAAATTTTTATTACAAAATAACTAGATTATTATGATTTCTTTTAAATTTAAATAATTTTAAAAATTATTAATTTTATTTAATTTTATGTATTTATATCAAATGATTTCTATTATTTATTCAAATATTTTATTTATTTTCAAATGAATTTTATTCATTTTTTCGGTTATTTTAAAAGATTTTATTAAGTTTATACTTTTTTCCTTGCTAATATAAAAGTATAGAAAAGTGCATTATTTATAACTAAAGGAAAGATTTGATAGTTGTTTAAAAATAAAAATCAAGATAAAATTAAACAATTTTAAAAATAATTAAATTGAAGAATTTTAATGAAATATTAAATTATAATCAGGGATGTCTAAAGGATTGAATTGAAATATTTTGGCAAAAATCACCCAAATACGGGAAAGATCTCAACAGACCTAGTTCACTCTATTTATAAATCACAAAAGATCGACAAGATAAATTAATTATTATAAAATCCAATTTAATATTCAAAACAACTGTAAACTAATTGAAAAAAAATTTTTACATTATTTAGTTCTAATTTATTTTAAAGGTTAAATTTAATTTGGTCAATTTGCTGCCTTTTATATTATTTTTCTAACAAGGGAGGTTCACGTAAGGTGAAATTCAGATCAGCCTGAAACTTTCCTATCTTTTAGAGCTCATTTTATAATGAATTTAAAAAATAAAAATTTCTGCA
>JAQFZM010003693.1:0-10656 GCA_034695785.1 Galumna obvia
ATTTCTTTATAAAATAATTTATAAAACAATTGAACATGATAATATTTTATTAACTTAGTCAAGCATTGTGTTTTTTATACTTTATAATTATTAGTAATAATTAACTAGATTAATATTCAGTATAACATATTGAGCATATTATTTGATCAATTAGATAAAATATAAATGAAAAACAAACCCATAAGATCTTAATATTAATAATAATAATTTTAATATGATATTTTTGTTGTACTAGAATAGTTTTAAACTTGAATATTTTTTTATTTATTAAATTTAAAAATTTGACTATATTTAAATTAATTAAAATTTATTAAAAAATTATCTTATATTATTATCTATTTACTTTCCACAAACTAAAATAATAAGTTAATTTCTTTACTTTAAAATAACTCAATTATTTAATACTAGGTTACAGTTCAAAACATATTTATAAATAGTTTCAAATATATAAAAATTTCATAATAATTCAACACAATAAATTTGAAAAAATATTATGATAAAAGTATTTATATTAAGTATTAGGTGATTACAAAAAATTTCCTCGATTTTTATTTATTATTAGTGATATGCGATTACGGTTGTGTAAGGTTGGTATTAGACGAGAAAACTATTTAACAATATAAATTATAATATTACCGACAATATCGATAGTATAAATAATATCGATTTAAATAATAATATCGACATATCGATAACATCAATAATATAGATATCTATAACATCGATATAATAAAAATTTATATCAGTTATATCAATTATAATATCGACAATATTAATAATAACGATGTTAATATAGATAATACTAATTATATGAAAATTAATTTTAATCAATTTTTGTAATTTTTATATTTTTATATATTTTATATTGCATTTCATATTTTCGAAATTTTTTGTGTATCCTAATAACATATTTAAATTTTAACGGAAAAACTTCCACAGAATGTGTTGCTCTGTTTATATATGAGTATTTTATGCAATATTCCACAAAATAATGCCCGTAAATGTAGTGATTATAGACTGAGACTTAAAATTTATATTATAAAATTTAATTTAAAACTAATACTTTATTAAATAAAATAGAATTCATTGCAAATAAAAGAATATTTTTTTTATTTGAAAATAAACTTAATGACTAGTAATACATTTCATTTTAAGCGCAAGCTAATATAGACGAGATCAATTTATCTCCCATTGTTAGTGCCATTTCCACCATTATTGCCTCCATTGTTTCCACCTCGTCTCCAGCCTCCACGGCCACCACCACCACCGCAACGTACTTGGGGTGATGCAGGATCAACTTCAGCTTCAACAGGACTTGCGACCATCATTCTCACTAAGTATAAATAAATAATATTATTAAATTAATCATGGCAAATAATGGCAAAAATTAATATACCAAGGGAAGCGACTAATAAAATGATGAAAACCTTATTCATTTTTTCAGATATTGTTTTTTTATCCGATTAAAAAATGTATTGTAGTTTCATTTCAATAGAAGATCTTTTTATACTATTTTTAAAAACTGGTTTGTCCTTGATTCATTGTTTTAACATTTGGGCGTGCTAATTTTGATTAATGAACTTGTTTATTCTTATAATTAAATTAAATTAATTAAAATTCACGTAATAAATATGTAATAATTTAGCAATAACATATGCTGTTATTTAATTAATTATAAGTTTAAAATGAAATCTTGAAAATTTGTTGCATAATTTGTTATTCCAAAATTCCCCCTCCCTTTGGAAGAACTAAATTGGCACAATCCCTCTAAGAAAAAGGAGCTTTAATAACAATAAGAAGAATCGGGGCAAACAGGAATCGGTATAAATAGAGTGACAATGTCTAATTAACATCTTTTTCATTACAAAATTGATTTTTCAATAATATAAGTGAATTTTTAATGAATACGAGTTTTGTGTGTTCTTCAAGAATTTTTTGTCACATTTAAATGGCTAGCGTTGACTAAAAGTATCGTCAAAGCCTAGAAACTCTTGCATTAAAAATGTTTAAACAAATTATGAACTTATCAATTTCATTTTTTGATACTACTATCCTTGGAAGATATCTTAATAGATTAATTAATATTATGGACACCTGTGACTAGAGTTGCCAGATGATTTTTATTTAAAGCAGTGGATTTGATAAGAAATTTCCCGTTTCGTGTGTAGATTGGAGTAGAGTTTTAACAGAAAAGGAGGAGAAAAGGAGTTGATATTTAATTCATATTTATTATCATTTATTTATACTTTTCATTAGATTTTACAGATTTTAATACTTTTTATTGCTTTTTATATACGCGTAAAATTCAGAACAATTCATATTGAAATTGTTTTTTATACAAATTTCTGCTTTAATTAAGTTTTCACTCATTCTAATACTTTCATCTCTCCATATTCTATGTAAAGGGCTAAATATTCTCTCGACAAAATCATTAGATTAAATATATAAATAAAGAAAAAATATTTGATTAAAATTTACAATTATTTTGAATCAGAACATTTGTATAAATCACATAACAATTCAATAATTGCCTAAAAACCGATTTGATTTTAATTAATAGATATTAGAAACGGAATTTTAAAATAAATTACAATTTTTTTATAAATAAAATAAAGTTTATATATTTTTAATTTACTTTTAATTATCAATAGTTATTTTAAAAAGAAATTTGGTTAAAATAATAATTTTATCTATATTATTCATATAAGATCTCCCTTAGAAAATTATATTGGTTATTTTAATTTTTCAAAAAAACTGTAATAAAATATAAAAATTAAGTTTAAAATATCAGATCAAGTATTAGATTAAATAATTGGGAAACACGAAAAACATACATTAAATGTAAAATTTTCCATTAAATTAGGTCGATACTAGTCTAGTGATACCCATTTTTAAAGCTTACAATTGAAACTTACAAAAATTTCAGACATTATTGTCTTTCAACTAAAGTTTAAATACTATTCATTTACTGACACTCGACAAGTACACTTTTTCCCTAACATTAATAATGTTAGTTAAAAATCAATCTGAAAAAAACCCGTGAATCAATGATTTAAAAAATAGGCATCGCTATACTAGTCTTACTACCAGAGTCCTCAGAAAATCTATGAAGATTATAGCTTAAGTTTTTTTAAAGGAACGTGCTAAACTAACTAAATCCAACTGGAGAATCCTGGGACCTTTTTTGCAGGCAAATTAATTATTAATAAGCTTAAATAGAGGTGCCTGATTTAATGTCTAACATAGGCACTCTATTATAAAAGAGAAAACAGGCACCTCTATTTAAGCGTATTAATAATTAATTTGCCTGCAAAAAAGGTCCCAGGATTTTCCAGTTGGATTTACATATGCTAAACCTTACAATAAATAATGAATCATAAAATTACTGAATTTGTTGTAAAGTTTGCTATTGAGTCAAATTTTTATAAATACGTTAATCATAGAAAAACAATTTTGAATCATTCATAAAGATCTGTCTTGAAATTAATCATGGTTGATTTTCATTTATTAAAAATCATTAATTAAATGCTTAACTAGTCATTGATATGTTAACGTACTTATTATCAAGCAAATGTTTACAAGCTTTAATACAAATCATCATAGATTTTCTGAGGACATTGCTTACTACTTATCATCACTTTTAGGGTATTTTAATATTTAGCACTTTTTTTGTTAATACAAATTTAACTTAATCGTCCAAATAATGTTATAAATAAATATTTGACTTAGAACTTAAAAGTTTTTAGTCGTGTCAAATAGGCATATTTTTTTGTTTTCCCATTTATAGAAATATTCCACATCTCATATTGAGGTTGACTGTATATTGAAATCCAGTTTAAACCTAACAATTATACTTATTAATAATATATTATTTTATTTCACAGTAAAACTATAATATAATATAAAAAGTGTTTATCTATTATTTTGACAAGAATTATCGAAGATAATATTTAAAATATTCAAATAAAAATAAAAAACTAAAAGTAAACGGAAGCTTATTAGTATTTATAGTTTTATTTATTAATTTGTTTATTACTTATTAACTTTATTA
The DNA here is from genome assembly GCA_034695785.1 of Galumna obvia. Classification (NCBI taxonomy): domain Eukaryota; kingdom Metazoa; phylum Arthropoda; class Arachnida; order Sarcoptiformes; family Galumnidae; genus Galumna; species Galumna obvia. Next base: position 4,052 of record JAQFZM010003693.1, read on the forward strand.
ATTATTATTTTTATAAATTTATGGTATATTATATTTATTTATATGTAACTTTAAATTTGTTTCGGCATCAAAATTTAATCATTGTGTACATGAATTACTTAATTTTTAATTAAAAATAATGTGAACCCCATTGAATATATAAAATTTATTTTAAAAATTTTAGTACGAAATTTTTGAAAAGTTTCGCATAGAAAATTTTCTAGAAATTTCTCGATGCCGAACACTAATCAGACCATATGTTTAATCTTCTGTATCATCTATTTAATCAAATGTACCCATAATTTAACATTTTGTTATAAATTCTGAATAATATCGAAGTTTTTGATCAAAATAAAACTTTTGCCTAAGTTTACGTGAAATTGTGGTCAACTCTATAGTTTCGCTTAAAATATGGTTTCGCAAAAATTCAAAAAATTTACTCTTTAAAAAATTGTATTGAAATCTATTCTGATTAAAAACTAAATTTAATTTTAGAAAAAAATTTTAAAAATTTAATAAATATCTGTATAATTGGTATCATTATAATTAGGCTTATTTATTAAATATGAAACTTAATTATGAAATACAAAAATAGTTTTCAGAATACAAAAAATAAAATATAATCACTTATATGAAGTTATATTAGCAAACATTTAAATAATTTTGCAGATCCTAGGACTTATACTTTAATCTTAAACTTTATTTGTTTTCAGATATATTTCATTTGTCATAGATAAGTTATAACTGTATATGACTATTACATAATTTCAAATAAAGTAATATTTGATCAAGTAGAAAATATTAATTAAAAAAATGCTAGCATAAACAAGTTAGAATATAAGTTAGAATGATATTAACTTTAGCAAAATTAAAAGGCTATCATGCAAATATCTTATATTAATTATTTTTATTTACATCTATTTATTGTTTTCGATTAAAATCGATATATTCATTTGATTGTATTAAATAGTATAGTTGTTTGTTTGTACCTTGATCAATTTAAAAAATATGAAGTATTTAAAGGGAATTTTGAATATTTTCTGTATTTCAGGACTACTTTTCCAAACTTATGAACTCTACACTAATTATATGAGCGGGAAAACTGTAACTAAACTTAATTATGAAAAAATCAATGAAATACAATTACCGGCGATTACATTATGTTATCAAAATTTGATGTCAATGGAAAGAATATCAAGGTATAATAATATAACCATGGATATATTTAGAAAATATATAAGAATTATTAATGAAAATAATACTGAAGAACATCGAATTGAAAAATTGACAAGCTATTATTTTGAAATGGTAAAGTATATTAAAACTCAATATGAAATGATCAAGGTAAAAGACTTATTTGACAAATATTGGGTGAATGTAGAAAATATAAATATTTCAATTAATGGCAATAATTTCCAAAAAATATATAACGATGAATTGACCAAGGATAATTTATTTATTGGTAAACCTGTTGAAACAATTTACTATTTTGATAATATATTTTCCGGCTGCAATACATATTTTAGTGCCTTGGTGAAATCTTGGCGCAACTTTAAAATGTTTATGCGTGAAATACTTTTCAAAATCCATTTTCTTCAACCCTATGATTTCCCTCCACATTCAAATGTTTTTGTATCAGTGCACTCCCCATATGAAATGCCATATGAGAATGGTCATTATAGAGCACTTCGCCTTGGTTTTGCTTATGCTATTTACTTTAATCGATTTGAGATGAACCTTCTTGGTAATGGTTATGACACTAATTGTAAAAAGTATGAAACTGATGACCCTTATGATTATAACATGAGAATCGACTGTATGGCTGAATGTATTGATAAGAAATTTAAGCAAGAACAAACTTGTCTTCAAAGTTTCATCGGTGATTATTTAAATTATAGAAAGGAGAAACTTAAGCCAGATGTACTAAACCAAACTCTAGTCAAAATTTGTTCTAATTCTACAAAAAAAGACCAGGATATGTCACGTATTAAGTTTAATGATGAATGTGAAAATAAATGTCAACCAAATTGTAAAACCATATTTTTTGACATGAACATTAATTCAAATTATTATTCGAAGGAAAATAACTTTATTTATTTTGAATTATTGCCTTCTGGTGTCTTAGATACTATTGTGGAATATTTGCCAGAAGTGACATTTTTATCATTTGTTTGTAATTTTGGTGGACTATTAGGAATGTGGTTGGGTGTAAGCATCTTGGTCATCTTTGAAGAAATATTTCTAGGATTGCAAAAATTGTTTTCAAATAATTGCAAAATCAATAATAATAATAATAATAATAATAATAATAATAATAATAATAATCTAACAAATAATTTTATTCTTTTGAAAATTAAGAAATTATTTTGTAATGAATTATTATTTTCATTTTGAATATATTTTAGAAATAATAACATAATAATTCTTTCAAATAATCTAAGGATCATTTAATGTAAGAGTATTTAAGCCACTTTATTGTGTCCAACTATACCAAGAATGTAAAGTGCAAAATTTATTTAATTTTCATTAAATTTTATATTTCATTTGTTATTATTAAAGTTAGAGTTTTTTGTCATATTCTTTAAATTAATTATAATATTTGCCATCAAATCTTGTTTGGCTTTTGTTATTTATTTTATTTTATTGTACACACAAATTTATAAACTAGTAGAAAATTAATCAAATAAAATTTGTATAGATTACAAACAAGTAACATTTATTTTACAAAAATTAATGTAAATATGGATTTATTTATTTTTAATGCATTCATTAGTTTATTTATATATTAATAAAAGAACATGTATATTTTTTAATAAATTGCATACATAAATTTAAGGAAATAACTATCATTAGTTTACATTAATATTTATTGAAATGAAAAATTGCTAATAAAGCTATTATAAATAAAATAATCTAAAGAAATTGTATCAAGATCAGTTTGAATATATTTATAAAAATATAATATACGAAATAAATTAATTTTTATTAAATTTAATTACAAATAAAGTTTATTTGAATAGTTGTTTATTTATATTTTATTAAAGAATAATATATTATCCTATTTAAAATAGACTAATAAATCAAACTCCTATAAAGTTCCTCTATCGAGGTTTAGCTCAAAACTACATTTTTAAAAAATATTTTCTCTAAAAGATATGAAATGTTTTATTTCATCAACTTTTCATCTAATAAAACCTTTAAAAATTTGATTAAGTTAATTTAATGTATTAATTTATTGAATAATATATTAATTTTAGTTATTTAACATCATAATCTTATCTTAATACAAAGTTTTAATACAATAGTTTTAAAATAATTTATATATACTTGATTATTTGGCTAAAGCGTTTAAAATCATCTGATTTATTAATATTTTTAATATAAGATTAAAGTTAATAACTAATCTATGAATAAATAATTCATTTAAATAAAAACAGATATTATTAATTTTACAAAACTATAAATTTAAATTAGAAATAAGAGTATAATTGAAATAAAATAGTATATGAAAATATGTTTGCCATTTATTATTCATCTTGTGGAAAACTTTCAAAGATTTCAATGAGAGGCATAAGAAGACTCTTGGGCAATTTCTCTCCTTTATTTCTCCTTGGTAACTTAAGTTTATCGCATCGGTCAGTCTCTTCATTGTATTCACCGCAGGCCATATTCATGGGTCCATTACTGATCTGTTCTGATCTTTTGATCAATAGATTGATGTGGTCTTCTGTACACTCTTTGTTCTTATGTCCCGCAGATATCACACAATTCTTAAACTTAACAAAAGTGCTAAAAATAATAAAAATATAATTCTTAATGTATATTATGGAATTTGAGTTAAAATATTATTAATTTAAAGGAAAGTATAATATTATCTTTAAAACTACAATAAACATAAATTTATTATATAATTAATGAGATAAACTTTAAAATGAATGTAATTGTAATAAAGTCATATTATAACTTAAGAATTTTTGATGAAATTATTAATTTTTTAAGTTTTAAAGTCTATAGAATATTGTTTTAAAATATTTTATTCATGAAGTATTTTGAACAACAAATTATCATGCATTATTTGCAAAGTTATCTAATGTGGAGATATTTAACAAGCTCTATAAAAAGGTAAAATATCTTAATTTTAAGTACTAATTTTGATAAAATGCGTTAAAATATGACTAAGTATAGTCAAATACGACAGAAAACGGTTTTAAACTTTATGCATTTTTAGGAAATTTTCAGTCATTTTCATAATTTTCCCTAAACTTGGACAAAATACCCTCCCATAATAACTATCTGAGGCCATCTCTGATTATTATTGTAAATAACAAGAAAAAAATTATTTAATTACCAGCAAATAAGAGGAATTTTCATTTTATCCTCGGAATGTTTAATACCAATGATGTGATCCATTGCTTGTTTGTTACACTTCTCGGCCTCTTTTTGTCCGGAGTTAATACACTTTCCGGCCGAAACAAATTCATTCATCTTTATGTTCGCAGTCTTTCGGCACAGAGTCTTACGCTCTCGGCGTACAGAATAAATAACTGTAGAAACAACCCTTTTAACGAGTGCATCCATACATCTATTATTCAAGTCTTCCATTTTCTTCAAAACTCCAGTTCTATTCCTAAAATAATATAAACAGGTTATAAACAGGTTATAAACAGGTTAAAGCAAGTTTATATTTTAATATTATATGCAAATAAGTCTTACTCGCATCTGATTATTAGCTGATCTATGGTCTCAGGGAATCTATTTGAGCTTGATGTGTCGGTCATCTTGGCAATCATGCCATCCATTTCATTATATGAGTTTTTACTGCACTTTCCGTTCACTAAAGCAGATGACTTATTCTTCAAACAAACTGAAAACTGGACACAAATGATGGCCAAAAGTATTGTAACTGAAATTAAGTTAGGTTTCATTATTTGAGTCACAATTTCAATGTAATTCCAAAAAGTTATCTTGCAAAGATATGTTTTTATGTTTTATACACTGATTAATAAATTTATTAAATTTTTAAAAAATATCTTTTTATATCTATTAAAAAATTATAAAAAATATTTTATAAATTGAGAACAATTTTTCAATTTAAACTAATTTTCATACATTAATACAACATTTAATCTCTAGCCTATTCTAAGGTTTTAATAATGATTGAAATTAATATATATTTTAGACTAAAACTTATCATTTTTATATAAAATTCAATGCAATTCTTAGAAATGAATAAATATTAATCGAAATTATAAATTCATTGAAATGTCATTCACTTCTCATTCGTCATAACCTGAGTAGTCATTAATTTTGTAATTCTATTTATTTTGAAAACTAACAGAATTCAATGGAAGTGAATTAGAGGCAAATAATTTAAATAAAATTTAATTCAAATATAATTGTCATCGATTTGTCTCATATGGTCTCTAATGAAATCGATTCGAATAAACTATTTTGCATATAATAAACTAACTTGAATAGATGGTTTAACATAATTCAATATAAATATTCAATAATTAAAATTATAACATATTTTAATGAGCTTGCAAATACTTGAATTTATATTTTGAAAAACTATTACAAGGTAATTTTATAGGAAACCATAAATTGATTTATGGATATTTTCTTGCATTTCTTTCAAATTTAAAATATTGTATCATATTTGAGGCAAAAAACTAACTTCATTGCCTTAATTATTAAAAGTTTATATTTAATTATTTTATAGTTTATTATATGCAACAATTTTTTTCAAATCGATTTAATTTAAGATAATATTAGACAAATCGATGACAAATATAGTCAAATTAATTTTTTTTATGGAAAATGTTACAGTCTATGTATATTTTCCCTTGGTGTACCCAAAAAAACCAAGTAGTACGGATTTTATAGGACCTCTAGAGTTACGCTCTTCAAATCAGAAATCAACGTATCATGGTAGAGGTAGTTTCATAGGCAAAATTAATTATTAATAATAGAAAAAAGGCTAATGATTCATATCTTAACACAAGTGTCTATGGTAAATGTGAACTTTGAATTCTATATTTTGTATTTTTAATAATTTGTTTTGCCTGTGAAACCACCAATACCATGATACGTTGATTTCTGAGTTGAAGAGTGTTACTCTAGAGCAAGAGTGTCCAAATAATCACTTTTAGCCACTTTTAGTGCGTATGCTTTGTGACGTAAATTAGCTCATTAAACCTATTTATATATAACATTATATTAAAGTGAGAGGATTGAACTAAAATTACACTAAAATGGCGTGAATTTTGCAATAAACTTGCAAATTAATGTTACGTTCAATTTGAACTTAGATCTTGATTATTAAATATTATGGCTTGCTCATTCAGTAAGTATAATAAAATATTTCACCCCCTGTGACTATTTGGACACCTTTCTTCTAGAGGATCAATGATTTTTTAAAAAAATTTTATTTAATTTATTTGCCCTTAATTCATTTACATTGAATTCTGTTAGGTTTCAAAAGTTAATAGAATTTTGAAACGGAAGACGACACAGGTTATGACGACTGAGAAGTGAATAACATTTCATTAAATTTATATTTACGATTAAAATTTATTCATTTCTTAGAATTGCATTGAATTTTATAAAAAAAATTATTTATAAGT
>JAQFZM010003694.1:0-10656 GCA_034695785.1 Galumna obvia
ACACACAGAGGGTTTGAAATAATACAAACAATAAACAAAGGGATGGAAACTTAAGCGCAAAAGTTACTACTTATTTGAATTAAAAGTTTGAATGTTGCTTGTTTGGCAAACCTGACTCCTCCCTTTGACGGTCACTGTTTATTATAATTCGATTACTTTTAACTGGAACTTTTAAAATATAACTAAAATTATTACATTTATATAAGAAAATTGCATTATATTTGGCTACTATGATAGGACCACTTTAAATATTCATTATTTATTTTGGAATAAGTATTTTTAAAATCTAAAAAAAATCTAAAATAATATTTAACTTTACTATCGCCAAAATACAATTTGAAAGTGAAAGGAATAGTGCAACGTCTTGAAAGCTTTCAAAAATTTATGATTTGTATTTTGAATTTGAAGTGATAATATAATAGAAAACATCATAATTATCAATTTAATCTTGCTCCCAAATTAATAGGATTAATAATTAAGTCGGTAGAGGGGAATAATCATTAAACGTTTTTAGAAAATTTCAACAAAATATTCATCGATGCCCAATAATTTGACCATGCTGATTACGAATTTATAGATTAAAAATCATTATTTTATAAGACATAAAAGTTATTAATGAAAATCTAGATTTTTAAACAAAAAAGGTTCGAGGCAAAGCTTAACTATTAACTACATTTACGTGCCTCTATCAATATAATTTAATAGCAATTTAATTTAGTCAAGCTAAAAATATAATCAAGCATTTTAAAAAGAATCCTATGCAAGTTAGAGTTCCCTTGTTTCAAATATTTTGTAAATTTGTATGTGAGGGATTGACAATGAGAGCAAAGCCTACTAATTCTTTCTTTTTCTATTAAAAAGGCGAAATTTCCCTATTAATAACAAAAGTGCTCGTTATTGAGGAAGATATCACTGCCTATCACGCCCTTCCGTTTCTATCAAATAAGAGTAATTTTTCTGTTACTAACATAAAGTTTAGTCCTAAGAGGAGGATATCATAGCCTATACTAACTTCTCCTTTTCTATGAAAAAGACGAATTATTCCCGTAAATATCAAAAAGATTGGTCAAAGGGAAGTTTATCACAGAATACCATTTCCCTCTTAATTTATCAAAAAGGGAAACTTTCCCCGTTATTAACAAAAGATTTTGTTTCATTAGAAGGATTTCTAAGTCTAAAAAATCTATTCCTTTCTTTACAAAAAGACGAAATTTTTCCGTTACTATCAAAAGGTTAGGTCAAAAGAGAAAGTTATCATTGCCTAAAACCCTTCCGTTTCTTTCAAAAAGGCGAAATTTCCCCCTTGCTTACAAAAGTACTGGTTTCTAGAAAAAATATCACAGCTTACCACTAGGGTGGCCAGATATGCTTTAAAAAAGAGCATTTTGCTCTTTTTTCACAAATTTGCCATGTGGCTTTATTTTACCAATAAAGCATAAAAATAATGTTTAATTTTTAAAAGCTATAATTGTGTTATAAAAATTAAAATTTTTATATAAAAAACTGTAAATTATTTCATTTTTTGATATTTTTTAATACCAATATAATAAAGAATGTATTCAACAGACTTATAAGCACTTATTACGAAAGAATGACATAATTTTAGATGTTATTTTTTATTTATTTTTTAAAATATCTTCAAAATAAAAATATATAAAAAGAATCGCGAAGTTTGGCTATAAATTGATGACTACATTTACTTTATAAAGGAAAGGATGAATTCAACGCGAATTGTCAGTAATGTAACACTAAATTTTCTGTTAGGTTTGGCGGTGTTTCGCCAATACTTCAATCTGTTAAACATAAAAAGAAGTCATCGGCTATTGAAATGTGTCACAATTTATTTGCTCAATCAGATAAAGAGTTAAATCAGGTATCGATTATTGAATTATATTTTACTTATTATACAATAAGACAAAACTCAAACTACAGATCAACCGACTGTTCATTTAATAGGATATTTTTGAAGACACATTTATTTATAAGAGTATTCTTTGCGGTAATACTAAACTTCAAAGCATTTCTGAGAACGAGTTGTGCCCACTATCCATTGAAACTCATCTCATGTCTTTAGGATAGTAACCATTTTAAGTCTCTACAATCTTTTGCAAATGATTTAATTATAATCGAAGCGGTTATGTCTATACCAATTATTAATGATTTCGTCGAAAGTGTTTTTAGTGACGTCTTCAATGTTTAGACCGATAAGAAAAACAAATTATTCATCGTTTCAATTAAGACAGAGATTTTTATCTAAAATAACTTTTATTTTAATTGTTTTGAATTTATAGAATATATTAAAAATCATAAAAAATGTATGAAATGGTTAAATTTAATAATAAATAAATTATCAGTGAAAATAGAAGCATGCTCTTTTTTTTGCTATATTTTTATTAAATTTAATCCTACCTTGGACAATATTGGTCATTTATTGAACTCTATTTCTGGGAATCGGAGATATCACTTCTTTATGATATGGGGGCGAAAGGAAGTCCCAGTGAATTGCATACATATATCAGGTGTCCAACCAAATATTGTACCAGTTGCCAAACTTATATAAATATCTCTTAGGCTATTTAAAGGAACTATGTGCAACTTAAGTAGTGCTATAGAGGGAATGACAAACCTAATAAAATATAAAACAAAATACATTTATAACAATAATTTCTTTTAGAAATATTTTACTAAACTTTTTAAACGAATTTTTCTTGGTGTTTCAATCTATCAAATTTTGGAAAACATGCCCTCTATTACTTAAGTTGCATTAAGTTCGGATCGATAGCTTAAGAGATATAAAGGTTGGCAACTGGTACAGTATTTGGTGGGACACCTGATATAATCATTGACAATTGTTCCCCTTTCCCAAGAACTCATATAAACTTTGATATGAATTCAATTTATGCAAAACTTTTAGTTATTTATTTTAATTAATCTAATCGTAAATAAATTCATATTTTGTACTAGATAATCATTCAAGAAATACAACTTATTTACAGAAAATTATATTTTGGAAAATTATAAATTATATACCTTACCTTTGTTATGTAAACTCTATTTAAGCCAAGTTGACATAAGCCAAAGGAAATTCAGGAATTTATAATATAATTAAAGTTTGATTTAAGTCAAAATTGTAAAATTTCAATAATTTAATTTATTGTAATATAATTTTAGTCAAAACCATTAGATAAAAACCATTTATAAAATCTAAATTATTAAATTATTAAAATAGAGGGATAATATGTCGATTTAATCTTATAAATTGAATAATTAATTTTATTTCTTTTATTTTTCCAAATTTTCAACATTAATTTTAATCAAAATAAATATATTTCAAAAAATTTTTTATGAATAAGTTTTTTATGAAAAAGAATAGATTTACTTCCTTTAATACTTTAATATCCTTTAAATAAAATATCCTTTTAGAAGAACATCCTATAAAGGAAATAAAAAAAGGTGACTTTAAATCAAAAATAAAATATTCTTTCTATATACTTACTAAATTTTGAAATTATTATATCACTTATCACAATACTGAACAGAATAGTTTTAAAATTTTTAAAATATCTCAAACGTCTTAGGAATGACAAGGTGATTTGTAAAATTTTAACTGATTTTTGGCACACTTTACAAAAATCATTAAATTTTTAAAATTGCATGGGGATTTTCAAACATTTGTATGTTATTTAAACTAGAATATCTATTGAATGATTTATATAAATTTGATTTGAAAATTCTAACTCTAGCCTAGATAATATAGTCTCCCCGTTCTAGGAATTATTCCCCCTAATATTGAGAAAGACTGTTTATGAATTAATTCTAAAAAGAGAATCATTTTTTAAAGAATAAAGTCAACCTCATATCTAACAAGGAAGGTAAAACAAGCTATAATTCCTATACTTCTTGATGAATTTCAATGTAATTTGCACGCATATAATTTTCACTCCCCCTATTGATGAATATAAGGCTTTATTTTTTTAAATAAATATTAAGGGTTTCAAAATCGTCAAAATTCAGAATTGCTGTATTTGTAGTGTAATGATTAAAATCACATTAACATCACATAAAGTTTGAGGCCATCTGGTCTTTATCTTAGTTTTGATCATAAAATGATAAGCCACAAAATTCATCCTCATACAATAATCTATCGAAAAATCACAAAATATTTAGGAAAAAATTTTATCCATATTTAAACAAGGTGGTCTCATATCACATTTTGTTAAAAATTTGGTTATTCAATTCATCACAGTTTTGTTTATACTTAGCCGATTTTAATTATCTTGGTGACATTTTAAAGGTATTAAAACGCTTTTCAACTTCCTTTTAACAGAAATAAAAAATTTTGTAAGAATTTTGAATAATTATAAAAATTGTAGTTTTTAGACTTTTTGAGACCCCTAATATTTGACTACAATAATGATACTTTATATTTAACAATCGGGGGAGTTGATAAAAATGGGTGCAAATTTTCATTTAGTTTGATCAAGTACTTTTTTAAATAAAGCTAGTTTTGTTTTCCCAGTTAGATATGTGGACGACTTAGATGTTCATTATAAGGGCAATTATTTCTATTTCTATATAAATTCTATAATATAGAATCTAGAATATAGAATCTAGAATCTATATAATGAAGAACCCTCTATAATGAAGGCTATGTTTACACCATTATGATAGGAAACTATATTAAAACTAATTTGATATAATGAACAATAATTTTGCAAAACTCTAAAACAATTTTTTTTAATTTAAATTTTTACATTAAATTAATAAAACAAATAAATATAAATATATTTTTCAGTGCATTAAACACTTTGCAAGAATGCTTTTGTTCAAATTGGCGACGATTCTAGGAATACTGATTTCAATGATATTCAAAGAAAATAAAATAAACATTAATTCAAAATGTATTAAATAATCGAAAATAATTTATTTTTACAATAATTAGTAGTATTTGATGTAAATAATAAATAATATAATTTAATTATAATAAAACCTTAAGTTATATATTTTTTGAAAGTAGTATCTCTTATGATGAGAATTGCTCTATTGTATAATAGACTATATTACATGTATTAATCAGTTTATTCGACCTCAGCCTCGAAAGGCGGCAGCGCCTCACTGAGCTTTTGACCCCCGAAAGACCAAGCATCACTACAGGTACTTAAAATTATCGGTCTTTCACTGTATATTTATTTGTATTAACAATAAATTATCGATAGATATTTTAAGTTAGTCTCAATAAAAATCAATTTTCTCTATTGAAAATATGCTTGATACTTTAATAATTTTAAAACTAATGAGAAATTTAAAAACAGAGCCATTTATTTGGAAATTGAAGTCATTATTAATTATTTATTAATCACTCCATTCGTTTGAATGAGTTTCATCGCAACCATCAGATTCTTCAGAAGAATTATGAGTCATTTGGTTTACACGAAACCGATTTTGAAGAGCTTTAGATAAAGCAGTGGCCAAAGGGTTTCCATTATTGTTAGGCATTTGCTTAGAATCTGAGCCATGGCTTATATGTTCGGTTTTCTTAAGTGAAATACCGGAACGGATTTGTTCTAATAATTCGTTTCGATCAGAGCTTAAATTTTGAAGACTTTTACTCATATTTGACGACATTTTTGGCTCCAAATTAAGTGTATTAGAATCGGTTTTTATTATGCAAGAAGGAGGGGGTGGTGGGGGAGGGGGTGGCGGACCACTTGTCGAACAAACATTTGAGGAACTTTTAGAAGAAAGAGATAATTCAGGGGTGACTACAGTTTCTTCATTTTTGAGCGGAGCTTTTGTTTGCAAGTTTTGAGAACTTCTTGACTGAAAAATAAAGGGAATGTTAGGACAAAATGCTTTCAGATTTTAATAATAAATTAATTGTATTAAAAATATGTTTTTAATAAATGATATTACAGAACACAGATTTCAATTTGTGAGCTTGATGAAATAAAACTTCGTAATTATCAAAACTACCCTTTTTAAAGAAAACTTTGCCAAAATTAAAATACCAGATGTTCTCTTGTTAGTAATCTTGTACAAAATAAAAACAGTTTCAAATGATGCTCACATTTACTGTGGCATTTTAAGAGTAACATGCTCAAATTGATGATTATAAAACTTCATTGCTTAATACATAGATAGGTATTTCCTAACAATACATATTCAATTTGAAACCATCTACCAAGATCTTTTTGAATTTAAAAATATCTTTTTAGCTTTAATATTACAAGTTGTATATTAGAAGTTTTAGCCTAAAAACTATCTAGTGCAAAATTCTTTAGGTTTATTGAAAATAGTTGTATTATACATGTTGTATATATAATATATTATTTAGTTAAATGATTCAAATATTGTTATTTAATTTAATTCATATCAAATTCAAAGTCTGACAACTTTTTAGTTAAAATTTTAGAAAAAAGACTTACTTTGAGTTCTTGTTGTGCCGACTCTTGAATAGCTGTTTGAATGCCTCCGTGAGAGTCAATAAAATCAAAAATGAATTTTCGTATCTCTTTATTTTGTAACTGATTTTCAGTAATTCCGGCCAAAGAGAAGAAATTGTGAAGATTTGGATCGATTACATTGAAATCAAATCCAGTGTCAGGACTCCAACCAATGTGTTGGATGTGTCGAAAGTTTGTGGGCTGACCTATCTCTAATTTGTTGATCTTTGCTTTAATTGTTTTAGTTGTTTTGGTTAACTTTCTGAATGTAAATCTCTTTGTATTAGCGATAGATTCGAGTGAATGAGACCTAACATTAAGATTTTGTGGGACTGAAAGTGAATTGTTTTCAGTTATATTACTTTCAGTATTTTTATTCAAACCAAACGTTTTATTCATTAATTGAATTTTTTGTTTCACTACTTCTTTGAAATGATTTGCTTCACTTTCGTCGGCAAAACTAAGTCCAGCCATTCCGGTCTCGGTTTCAAAAGTATGAAATTTAGTCTCAGGAGAAGAATATTCCATATTTAGGTATATTTCTTGTTCCCATACTTTTTCTTTAGTATCGAAATCATATAATCGGAAATAATATGAACGCTTTCTGTTGTTTTTGACAAAACATATGACACCAGTACTAAAGGGTTGCCATTTCGAGTGATCGGGAGGACAACTAACCACTAATTGGATGACAGCAGTTGATAGAGAAGTCACTTTGTTTTCTAATCCATTAAATATGGAATCATTTTCTTCAGCACTTAATAAAAGCGATGGTTTATGCGTTGATTTTGTCATAACTTTAATAAATAATAAATTCTTTTAAATATAAAAAAAAATATTTATAAAAAACAATTGAATACTTTTTAGTTTAATTCACTTAAAAGTAAAATTGTGTCAAAATTGATATACAAATAAGTTTTAGACAATTAATAAAAAGGATATAAACGATGTTAAGGATGTTATATCCGTTTAAGGCTTCACTTATCAAATAAATAAACGATTTTATAGAAAAAAAAATAGTTTTGATTATAGAAAACATTTCAACTTTAAAATTATGTCAAATTTAAATATGAGTTAAGTGTAATACAAATGTAAGAATGAAATGATTATTCTTTTGATAAAAATTTATGGAATATTTAACTTAAAATATGAAAATTATTGATACGAATATATTTTTTTTAAATATAAGACTATATTAATTGGATGTCGTCGTAAACCTTATAAATTGGATATAATTTATAAAATTTGTGTTTAGAGGAATTGGAAGCAAAGAAATATGAGTCCCAACCCCTGCCATTAATCGCCTGATCGAACCATTCTGTGAATCGGCCGCGAATTCTTTCGTGTAAGTGATCACCAATTTTTAGAGTCCACTGATCGCTAGACTTCGCAAAATGATTGTATAGTACTGTCCGAACCGGTGTTAATGAGTGGTGATAATGAAAAGGAACATCAAGGGATCGATACTGAAAGGATGAGTCTTTTTGCTTGAATCGCATCAATTGATAGGAAAGACGACAAATCTGTCAAAAAATACTCATTAATATTAGATTCAATATTTCATTCAAAATAAAATTACAGCCGAACTAAAAGTACAGACGATATAATCGGTTTCTGATAACATAAATATATCACTCAAAACACCCCAAAGAGAGGAATTAGAATAACGGGTCGATTGACTGAAAGCCATTTCTGCATTAGAAGTGCTGCCAATAAACACATAATCAGGAAATTTCTTCTTAAACTCGAATAAAACTGACGGATCATCAGAAGACACATAAACGCGCCTTTCATTTATCTTTTGTATTAAATCCATTTTGTCGTAAAAGTCATTGATATGAATCATGTAATCAGAAATGGGATAATAGAGAGCCTCTCCAAACGATATTTTATCAGTCCTTCGAACCTGAACTCCAACGATGGGACGTTTGAAATGAATTTTTTGCTTAAATTCTTCGATGAATTTTTCAAGCCTTGGATGAGGTCTTAAAATATAGCCAATGAATTGTGAGTGAAACCATGAGTTAGGGCTCTCCACTAATGATATCAAATCATTGCCAAACATTTTAGGCAATTCATTCATTAGTTTTCTATGTATTACAGTATTTGGTGTTTCTTCAATGTTAAGCTCACTTTTAGACAAATTTTTATAATCACATGTAGTGCTGAGCGGCAAAAATATATCATTCCATCCCTCTCGAGATCGGCTCTTAAAAAATGAGGTAAATATACGCTCCCAAACATCTGAAGATCGACCAAAATATTTAGTCCATTCAGGGATTAATACAACGATTTGATTCTTATAAAAAGCGGAAACAAAACACCAGAGTATCTGATGAATACCTGAAGCAAAGCCCGCGTCAACACTTATTTTGCAAATTCGTTTTGGAATTTTAGAACAAAAGTGTGCAGGCACATTCTGCAATTTATATATTTTGGACTTAATTTGATTAGAAATCCATTCAAGTCTTTGAGTCTTAAATGAATTGAGTCCTGTTTTTTGGTTTAGTTTTTCTAATTCGAGTAGAATTACACTGTTTGAATAAAAAATAGCAAGATTATCATTAATTCATGAAAATATATTTTGGACTCACTTTTTTCTGTCACTCACTTCAGACAGAATTCTTGCTTTAATTTCTTCATTTAATGAATTTGTTTTATTCAAAGTAATCGATAAATAATTAAAGATTTCTTGTGCTGTGCTCTCAGATCTCCTTAAATGCTGAACAGATTCTAAACTAACTTTTGTTCAAAAAAATGTTTAAATTTTTAAAAATAATTATAAAATTATAGTTTCATTTATAAATTATAATAAAAAAAGAGAAGAGAAATATGGATACCTTTTAACTTTGAATCACAATTACATTTCAGATCAAAACTATTAAAAAGTTTTTGTTGATATTCTAATAACTGATCGACAGAATATTTACACGAAATGTGGGGTTCATTCGATTGATTTTCAATTAAATTTAATCGATTTGTTATTAAAGTACAAATTAATATAAAACTAATTATAAAGTAAACTCTAAAAAACACATTTAATTTATTAATCAAATAGTTTTGCATTTTTTTAAAAACAATTTTATGTGAAATTATGTGATGAAAATAATACATATATTAAAAGTAAATTATCACTAATTTTAGAAATAACACATAATTGGCACAAATATTAAGGAAAGTCTTAGTTTTAATTCGAAACAAAAATAATAGTGAATCGCGACAGACATTAGACATACCTTACAGATCAGATAATTTATTTTAATTTATTTATTAATAAAAATAAAAATAAATTTATTTAAAAATTATGTGAATTCATAAAAGTCACGACTTTTATCACATGTTTTTTTGATTAATTGAAGTCATGTTTTAATTTGTTTAGTCATTCGACAAAATGTTTAATATATTCAGTGAATAACTTATTTTCAATTTTCATTAAAATAAATATATTTTATGTTTAAATATATTTCATAAATATATCAAATGTTTTGTGAAATTCCCTAATAATAGTGTTCTATCTAAGTTATCTAGCTAAGTTAACTATTTCTTTATTAAAGATATGACTAAAAATGATTTGAATAATGTTAACTATAAAATTATTTGTAGATAAGTTCAACTGAATAAATATTTTATATTGTAGATACAAAATTAGACTAGACTAGCACATCTTATAAAGCAAAACCTACATTGATATGATGGGTACAAACATACAGATATTTAAAAATTTTACAGATATATAAAAATAATCAATTGATTGCTGAGTTAAGTAATATTTGTATACAATTTTTATGTCATTTAATATAATTTATATTTAATTTATTCAAAATATTTTTTTTAGAAACGCTAAACATTAAAAGGAAGTGATCTCTAATACAACAATATTTAAATAACAATATATTGATTGTCAGACAAACAATTTATTAAAAATAGGAATTTGCGGAAAACAAAATTAATATCTAAAGTTTAAGTTTACAAATAAAAACTAAATAATGAAAAAAATAGTACTGAATTGTAAACAAATAATTTTAAAAATCATTGAAATTGAATATAATTTTTTTTGTTATATTTATAATAATTATAATATTATATTATAATATTTCAAAAATTATATACAAAAAGTTTGAAAAATACATGAAATCAAAGGAAGCGTCCGGCGCCTGGAAGTTGTTAAACGTAAAGCATATGTGAAGTATGCATAACACTCATAGAGAATACA
>JAQFZM010003695.1:0-10655 GCA_034695785.1 Galumna obvia
TTCAATTTTTCCGAAATTTTTGCCTATTTTTTCCCTTTTTCTAGAGGGGGGGGGGTACCTGACTTTTCGGCTCAGGGGGGGGGGGTATTTTGAAATACCCCCTTTTAGCCATCTATGGTAATACTCAATACTTAAGTATACCTGAAATGTTAAAGAATACAATTCTAATGGAATTTTATAATATTCCATAAATGAGTCATTTGTTTGTTAATTAAATTCTCCGATAAATTAAACATTGAGTTCGCAAACAAAATCTCAAATTTGTCTTAAGTTTTATACCTTTCAAATTGAAAATCAATAAAATTGAAGACAGTAACTGTTGAACTGTTGAAGGCATTGGAAATCCAATGAGTTTTATATAAAATCCCATCAAATGAAATACAGTAAAAGCTTTATAATTAAACGCTCGAACCTTATATATGGAACAAAAATGTTGACATTTCGAGTCTTCTAAATATAGAACTTTTTCTGTATATAATATTAAATCCCAGTTCATTTTACTTTGTATTTCATTCGTCTATTATTATAAAATAATTGTATATTTTTTTCCCAAATTTACAGAACTTTTCCAGTTTTGTCAGTATTGGTATTCTTGAGGGAAATGTCAAACCTTTTTGTGTGTTTGTATTGTTTTTAATGATAATTGTTTTAAAAATGTTCACCGATTTTGTCAGAATTAATAAGTCTTTTGATTAAAATTTCACTTAAAATAGGTGACAGTTATTCGTGAAATGAATTAAAACAATTGTTAGACAACAGTCAACACTGAAAATAAGTTTAAAACCATTTATCACGTCTTAGACTAAAATGACTTTACCTTTCATTTATTGGATTTACACTACATTTGGATTTAAGTGTTGGATTTGACAGAACTTTTTATTAGCAAAGGAATGAAATTTATTTAAATTTTAAAAATTAAAAATACTCTTTAATAATATATTAATTTTACTCGAAATTCATGTTTACATTAGATTTTGTGGAAATGAGTTCTTTTATTAATAAGAAAACTAATTTTGAAAATTAAAAATTAAAACCACTTTTTCGACAAATAAAGTTTCTTATAAGTCAATAATTTTCTTTTAAGAAAAAAAATTATCAAGATTAACTTTTGACAAAATAAAAAAGTTTAAACAACAGTTTAAAGCCAATAATTGATAACAGAAGTCAGTTTGAATCCGAGGTCAGCATCAAATTGAAAGTGGAAGATATTTTTTTATTGTTACTTAAACTCACACTTAAGTTAAGGGCCATAACTCTTCTAAAAACTTATTGTATTTATGTCTAAAGATATATACATTCACTTTCTTTCCAAACTCTAATAGGTCTGCAATTCTTCATTTTAACAACAAATGAGTTTTTCCTAAGAAAATGTAGTGATTTTACATTTATTTTGAAATCTTGTTTCCTAAAAAACATAAAATTTCGGTCAAACCTTTACTCTTAAAGAGTTTTGAGAAAATAAGAATCAATTAGTTTTGAATTAATGATTGTCTTATAATTAGAATCTAAAGTCAAACACTTATTCAATGAATAATTGAATGAATAAAATTCTATATAACAACAAATGTATTACTACTGACAGGAATTGTTGAAAATAATATAAATATTCTGTAAAATATACTGATTTGAGTAAAGGAAAGTCAGAATATTCTATAGATGACATTTTCAAAGGAGATTTACTCGACTCTAACCCCTAGATATTAGTGATTCAATTCTATAACTTTTTTTTGTAAATTTTTGAATTTAAAGCTAAATATTTAAAATAAAATATAAAAAGTTATATTTGTTCGACAAAATTGAAGAGAAAGTATTTTCAACATATTATATTAGCTAGTTAAGTTAAAGAATGAGAAGAACCTTGCTTTTCTCACGTATTTACAGTTCTAGAATACTGTTTTTCTGAGCATTTATTACAAAAAAAGAAATCAATTTTTTGATACGAATCGAAATCCATTTTTCATATGCATTGTATGTATGGTATGTTTCCTATGAATCCTGTTTTTCAAATCATATTCAAAACCTTCGAGTTTTCGATTATATTATATTTCGAAACAGTATTTAGAGAATTGAAAATATGAGAAATGAAATAAAATTTAAAAAATTTTTATTTTACCGCAAAAAGTATGAATTACAATATATTTGATTTTTTTCTATATTTAATGAATAGATTTACTGCAAGAAAATTGAAATTCTTAGTAATTTTTTTAATAAAAATTTCCAAATTTATTATTTTCTAAGTTTAAATTGTTTTCATACATTCCAAGTGAAATGAGATTATTCTGAGCACAATTTCGATTGAAATTCAAATGTTGACTCTTATCAAAAGGCTTTCCTTTTAGACCATTTCGTTGACAAATAAGAAAAAAAAAACTTAATTTTATAAGAAATCAATTTCTTTGCACTGAAACTGATATCTAAGTTGAGACCAGATTTTATGCCAAATAAATGATTAAAACTAATTTCTTTTTTTTCAATTTGGAGGCATTAAACTAAAGTAATTGAAATGTCTATCAAACTGTATCTCAAAATATTTAAACTATAAACTAATAAAATAAGTTTTCAGTCAAATATTACATTATTTTAAATTATATTAAATAAGATTTAAATCAAATCAAATTCAGCGAAAAAAAACGTAACGATTTTGTTATTTGTTTTGCAATAATATAAGCACTCGATTGGACCGATTGAAGAGTAGATCAGTTCTTATCTTTTATTTTGATAATTCATTTCGTGCTCTCATATAATATATCCGCCGATTATTATTATTATTATTACTATTACTATCGTTTGGATAAAACTTTGTTTGTATTAAATAAAATATTGGAACAAAAATCCATATTTTGGCCATAATTTGCCTGAAAATTGCGATTTACGAAACTCACGACATTTGTTTCAAATGGACCGATGCTTTACTTTTGTATATCTTTGTATAAATCGATGAAACAATCCTTGAAAGAATACAATACATCTTTTAAATTCCTCAATAAACATGGTCAGTTTGGTAATCGAATTTCTCTTTCCTACAAATATTAAATTAAACAATAATACGTTATTATAAGAGAAAACCATAAGGGCATAAGGGCCATGAGCATTGACCATGATAATGATGATGACAATACTTTTTTGTCTTTTTTAAATCGTCATTCAAGTGATGCACACAATTTGTGTCAAATTATATGACTTTCACTAAGATTTTAAGGCATTCAAAATAATGTAATTATTGGAAAGTGTCGATCATTTGTCCAATAAAGGGTCTAATCATCTGAATATCTAATAAAGTTTTAGCCCACCAACAATTGCAAAGAGAAAGAAGAAGCCCCGGGCACTGACGGGCACTGACAGCCACTATCTGTCAATCGAGTATATCTATTAGTCTATTGAAAAACTCAATAGACTTAAAACTCTTAGCATTCGTTTAAAAGAATTTTTTCGTAAAAAATTTGAAAACATTAGCTCTGAGTGATATTAAAGTGAATATAAGAATAACTCATTAGTTATGCAAACTTTTAGGTTCTGTTTTATAACTAATAACTTAATGGAAATCATATGAAAAATAAAAAGTTTGAAAATGTGAAACACAATAACATTTATTTAATCTGAACTATAATTCTATATTTAATGAATATTTTATAGAATTTTATGAATTATTAGAATAAAGAATTAGTTGAATGTAATTTAAATCTCAATGTTTTGTGAAAGGCATACAGTATGACCAAGATTACTAAATAATAAATTAAATTTCCTAAAATATACTAGCAAAATTTTACTTAACGTATATTAGTACTTTAAGTCCTTAGGGTAACCCTACTTAAGGGACTATATTTTTGAGTGGATTTTTAAGGACTATTCAAAAATGCAAAGATTGTTATCATTTTTGTGAGTCTTTGCAAAATCGATAGATTAGGTCTTTATTTAATTGTATGTTAATCATAATAATCATAACCATAATCATAATCATAATCTTGTTAAATTTTTAGTGATAATTTATTCTTATGAAACAAAACTTTTATAAAAAAAACATAATAATTGTGTTATTTAGTGATCAAAACATAAACTAATATCTATTCGACGATAAGATTAAATTCATGACTATTTTAATTCAATAAATGAATGAAAATATTCTTAAAACAATATTTATATACAATTTTTTATATGTTATGAATATTGAGAAATAAACCTAAAATATGTGCAAATGGATGCATTCAATTATTCCTTTCTTAATAAGCAAGTCTAGCGATGATCTGAAGTTAATTCACAATAATTTTCCTGTTTTTACCTAAAAAAGTGTTTCACACTTTTGGTATTATTGACACATAATTTATATCAATAAAAGAGCCTCACATTAGCCTATATTCTAGTTATAAGACTTTTTACGGTCATAACAAAGTTTGCGGAGTAATAACTTCAGTTCTAACTTAATTGAGAGAACAGCACTGAAACAGCACTGAAACAGCACTGAAAAAGTAGTGGAAAAAATCATATTTAATATTTTGATACACATCTGTGTTGGATGAAAGAATCACAGGTTTAAGAAAGTGATACAATCTGTCCTCCATTTATCAGATCTTGATATTATCAAATACTTCATTTAGCCAGGTTTAATTTAAGCCTTTAAATTAAGCTATTATGGCACTCCTAATGTTAAATGTTCTGGATTTATAACAAGATTTCAATTTTGCCAGATCAATTTATTGAAACCAACACAGCCTGGTTATATCGAGGACCGTTTGTATTATAATTCGAAAAATTATTTTTATTCAAATGTTTAACAGAAATGACTTTTTTGAGTATTTTTTATTAAAAAAGTCCTTTGATATAATAAGATCTATAAAAAAATATTATTAAAAATAGGCTCTTATTAATTATTTTTGTAATAATGTATTTAGTGAATAATGTGTTAGTTATGTATATATGTATATATGTGGTGAATTTGTTTCTTTTTATATTAAAATTTATTGTTATTTCATTTGATAATAATATCCATTAAATTAAATAGGGGTTTAACCACTTTTGACCACTTGACTGATTGAGTGATTCATTTTGACAATATTAACATTATTAAAACAATACTCATACAAACAGGGATGACCGAAGGATTCGATCCCAGGGGAGGTATTTTGGCAAAATACTATCTGACCAGAGAAAATCTTAACAGACCTAGTGATTGTACATAGAATCTAATCTGATGTTAATGTTAAAGTTTCAAATCCCAGGTGGGTATTTTGTCAATTTTGCTTTTTCAGCGGTACCCTTATTGCAGGGGTACTGCTATTCTTGAATATATCCTATTGGCCATCCCTGATATAAACCATAAGTTTTGTTATCGTTTATAATTGACACATCACTGAAAAGAATCTCATGATTTCCAATAACTAATGTTAACATATAATTAACATATGAAAAGTCAAAAGCGATAATTTTGTCACAATTTCTTTAATTTCAAAAAAGAATAAATTCATTTTAAAACAACAAATAAGAAATTGTTTACTAATTTAAATTTTACAAATTTGAATGCACCATTTTTGTGTACCATTAATGCTGTGTTAATGGTCCATTCTTATAAAATTAAACAATTAGAACATTTTTAATAAGATTTTATTTTTCATTATTCATAATTTTATTTAGAAATATATAATACAAATTTTGGTAAATAAATTGGTGACAATTCTATTGTTAATGTTTGAAATCAATTATATATTTGTGTTGAAATGAAAGAAATTGTGACAAAATTATCACATATGAACTTTTCAGACAATAATTGTATATTTGATATATTTTGATATATTATATCATTTATTTTGAGAGTGAATTCTTTATAATAGACTAAACCATTATTTTATGAAAAATTATTCACTAAAATTCTTCTGAAACTAAATAATTATCCAAATTGTGTTCAATTTTTAAATAGTTTAATAAGATTTATCGAAACACATTTAGAGTTAAAATAAAGTATTCATAAAATATTTAATTATTAATTTGTAGAATAAATAAGTTTTAAACAAATCCTTTAAAAAAAAGATTTAAATGAAAAATAAATGGAAATAAAAACAAAAAGTAATTTTGATTTTAAATTTTAACCTTAAAAAATCTAAACATTCAGTCATTGAAAAAACATAGGAAATTAATTCTTGTTCTGTTTGTGTGATTTTATATAGGTTATAGTTGGAATTTTTCAACCATATTTTTAACATTTATTTTTTATATATTCTTGTTTACAAAATATATGAAAGTTTGAAAATTACCATGCTATTTTTTGAAATTTGATGAAAAATAATTCTTCATCTTTAAAAATCATATTAAAGAACGATTAGAATAAATAGGAATATTGTAAATTAGGGTTGGGCAAAGTGGGTGTATATGTCACAATGAACTATGATATAACCAACTATCTTGGATATAGCCCTTTCATATTCCGTTTACAGATTTAAAATCGGATAAGTTGCTCTAATATAATTGAAAAATAGCTTAATCAAAATTTTACTATTTGGTCAATATCCCCAAATGAATTATATCAGCCAGGAAATATATTTTCAAAATTCCTTAAATTTATTTTTAGAAAATTTTATCTAGTTTATTTCCCATTTTACAGAATTGAATTATCTTGTATCCTCTTTGCTTAGTAGAATTTTTAGTGAAGCATACAAAAATGCACTTTTTAAAATTTTTAATTTAATTTGGTTGCTCAATTAAAAAGCCCAGGAAATGATTTTTTCTAATTTTAATTGTGCCAAGATATTTTTTAGAATTTTTAAAAAATCTTAAGCGGTTTAGGAATGACAGGGTGATTTGTGAATTTTTTACTGATTTTTGGCTAAACTTAGAAAAATCATCAAATTTCAAAAAATAGCATGGTAATTTTCAAATTCTCATATATTTTGTAAACATGAATAAATAATAATTGTAAATAATAATTAAATGGTAAAAATATGGCTGAACAATTCCAACTATAACCTAGATAAAATCACACGAACAGAACAAGAAATATTTTCCTATGTTTTTTCATTGACTGTATGTTTAGATCTTTTAAGGTTGTTAAAATTGTTAAAATTTAAAAGTAATTAATATTTAAAATCAAATTTACTTTTTGTTTTTATTTCCATTTATTTTTCATTTAAATCTTTTTCACTACATTTACGGGGTAATATGTAGTATATGTATTCGTTTTGCCCGCACCTACCTCCCCCGCAAATTTTGAAAATTTTTGAAAATTTTGAAAAACTCGAAAATTTTGAAAATTTTTTGAAAAACTTGAGTTACATATAATTTACTGTTCATTAACTTTATAGCTATAATAAAAGTCCGTAAATGTAGTGATATAGGATTTGCCCTCAAACCTTGTTTTATAACTCATTTATAATAATACTAAGAATTTTATAGCGATTCTTGAGTTTAATCAAACAATTTTAAGGACTTATTCTTGTCTTAAGATTTTTAGTAATAATTTATTTTTTAAAATAAATATTTTAATTTAATATCGTTTTTATATTTTATGATTTAATCTTTTAAATATTATTTAATTTATCTTATCTTTAAACCCATTTTCAAATGATTAAAACCAATCCTTGAAATCATAACTCAATCAATAGATTATTTGTTTAGAAAAAACTAGAAAATATTTATTTTATAATTGATATTAGAGTTACAACTTCTGACAATTTTTCAAATCCTTAATTTTATTTCCCAATTCTTTCATTTCCTAAAAAATATTCCTAATATTTAACGTTTATTTTCTTCACTTCAAATAATAATTAAAAATAACTACATTTTTAAATATAATAATAACAATTAAGTAAAAATAATATAAAATAATTTGTTTTTATAAATCAAAGTTTGAGAGAATAACTTATAGTATTTCTATACTTAGTTATAATATTTCTTTAATATTAAAATTTTTAAAATCACTTTAAATTTAAACCATTTAACCTATTGATGATCAAATTAACCCTGGATTAACTTTATCCGCGGTTAACCCAGTGTTAAATCTAAATAATTAAATAGAAATTCAAAGTCGTTTAAGAACCCGTAAGAGTCCTTTACGGAAAGGGTACAAAGTTAGAACTCTAATTGATATTTCTTTAAGTGATAATAAAGTGATTTATTAAAAACCTTTTCCTAAATAAATCATTTTAATAATGAATTCTAAAAGTCTTCTAACGTTTAATATTTTATTTATTTTATTGAAAACAATATTTTCTTTTGATGTATGGAATTATCACTTATTCTTAAACCCAAAATTTAGTCTTAAATGGAATATCGATAACAAAGAAAAGACAATAACCTTCTTATGTGAAGTCGAGACCAAAGGATGGATTGGTTTCGGTCTTTCACCGAACGGAGGTATGAAAGGAAGTGATCTGATTATTGCATGGGTTGACGACAACAACGGAAGAGTCTATTTTCATGTATTAACTCAATATTCAGTATTTATTTATATTTAAAATAATTAACCACTAATTTAAGGATCGGTTCGCTTCTGGAGAAACGGAACCAGAAATAGATTTAAGTCAAGACTGGTATCTAATAGACGGCCGACAGAACTCAAGTCATACTATTGTGAAGTTCTGGAGACCTCTTATATCGTGTGATAAAGAGTTTGATAGAGATATAACTCGAGACACGATTCGAGTTATTTACTCTTTTGGAGATTTCGATCCAATCAATGAAACAGATATTCGTATTCATAATGAAAGAGGAGTTAAAAGTGTTCTCCTTTTAAGTGAATCTAAAATTATTGAAACAAAAGAATCAAATCTTAAATCAATGATAATTAAAGTCAATAATGTATTCAATTATTATATAATTTATTTTATTAATTATAAATTCATTTTTAGATAACAATTCCAAAGAAAGACAACACTTATTGGTGTAAAATAGTAAAAATGCCGAAACAAAAGTTACATATCGTTAAAGTAATCCTTTTCTTATGAAACTCTTCTCTAACTTTTTTCAAACTCTTCTCTAACTCTTCACTAACTCTTCTCTAACTCTTCTCTAACTCTGTCTATAGTATAGTCCAGTTATAACTCATGGAAACGAAGGCCTCACTCATCACATCAATATTGATGTCTGTTTTCATCCAAATAAGCAAATGTTAGAACAATATATAGGAAGTGAAGGACACGATTGTAGTGAGAGTGGAAATATGCCTAAAGATTATATCCATTGTTTTAATCCATACTTTTTGTGGGCGTTTGGAGCAAATGATTATAATCTTCCAGAAGAGGTTTCTTTTCCAATCGACGGAACAGATTCAGACACTTATGTTATG
The DNA here is from genome assembly GCA_034695785.1 of Galumna obvia. NCBI lineage: Eukaryota > Metazoa > Arthropoda > Arachnida > Sarcoptiformes > Galumnidae > Galumna > Galumna obvia. Next base: position 9,269 of record JAQFZM010003695.1, read on the forward strand.
CTTCAAATACATTACGACAATCCAAAAGAGTTGGAAGGAATCAAAGATTCTTCAGGACTTCAACTCTTTTATTCAATTGAGAGCAGAAAATACGAAGCCTTTACTCTTTCTATTTGTTCTTCATTAGACTCGCGATTATTTGTTCCGCCAAAACAGAAGAGTTTTCATTTGAGCGCTCATTGCAATACTCATTGTTATAAAGATGTGAGTTCTCAAAGAGTACAAATTTGTACTAGTTTATTTTGATTTTAAACTTATTTTTTTTGAATAGAAAATGAATGAAACCGGAATCAAAGCGTTTGCAGTGTTTCCCCATGCACATCTTTTAGGTATTAGTTAATTGTCTTTTAATTTTAACTAAATTTTTGTTTAAAAGCAACTAAAATAAAGATCAGACACTTTAGAGGCGAAGAAGAGTTACCTTGGATTGAATTCGACCAGAATTTTGATTTTAATTTACAGTCTTTTAGGACTTTAGACTCAATTATTGAAATCAAAAGTAGAGATCAAATAACTGTTGAGTGTGAATACGATTCTCAAAAGAGTAACAAAACAACTCTGGTTTGACTTTAATTGAATTTTATTATTGATTTAAATTAATTCTTATTTGATTTAAAGGGAGGTTTAGCCACAAATAATGAGATGTGTTGTGCTTTTCTCTATTATTATCCCAAAATGAGTGACACAAAGCCCTGTATTAGTGCTATGACTGAACAAACAATTAGAAGACTCGCGGATATCGAAGAGAAAACTGATTTAACTCTTAATTCGGGTTTAATTGAATATATAATGAATAAACAGGACTGGAATCAAACCCTTCTCGATAAGTCTTATGAGATAATACTCGAGGCTAAACAAAAACAGGAGTGTTATTGGGTTAAAGCTGAAAGTGATATTGATTTGGATGAGTTGGTTGGCTATCCTCGAGTCAAACAATTATATAAACCCATAGAAAAAGAGTGTAATTCAAATGAGATCGGAATTTATAATAACTTTTCTTTTGTTTTAGTAATATTTGTGTTTATTTTAATTCCAATAATTATTATAATTGTTTTGATTTATTTTCGTAAAAGAATTCGTCAAAAACACAATCGTTTGGTTTAAATAATAATAATTATTGTATTCTTTTAACTAAAATAAAGACTTATAAATAAACTTTTATTTTAAATTTTTTATTTCAATAACAGAACTATATTTTTAATTCAATTTGAAATAAAAGTTTAATAAATTCCTAAATTTTTACTAAATTTACCTTAAATACAATTAAAATATCATTAAAACTCTAGTTCTATTTTATTATATTTAGTAGATACACTCGTGTGCAATATTAGTGACAGTGGTTTTCTTCTATTTTCTCCTAAAATATTTATGAGAATTAAATTCTTTT
>JAQFZM010003696.1:0-10653 GCA_034695785.1 Galumna obvia
ATATTCCAATCATTGGTGTGGACCCATTTTATTGATTAACCAATATTTGGGACAATTCACTAAAAAGAGGTAACAATTTATTTATACTTTTGTTTCTAATGTATTTTAAAACTAACTTATTAAACTTAACCTGACACATTAAAAATCACAAAAGAATAAATTTTGAAAAATTTTATTCAATTGATTTTGAAGTTATATAAATAACCTAGATTATATATTTATAATATAATGACCAAATTTTTAGAATTATTCCTATTTATTATTTTGAGAGTTATTATATGACTAAAAACTTCTTTGACTCCCGGGTCTCTGTAAGGTGAGACTTTAAAATTATTTGAGAGCCACATAAGTGAACCCCTTCTAAAACGCTAAAAATGTGAAATATAATTCATGTGAAATTTATATTTCATTTATTATTCACAACAATACTAAAAGAATAACATCGCGTATCCGACCGACACTTTGTGCTCGAATTCATTGCTATGAACTACATTCACATCCTGACAATATATGAGACATTAAATCAACACTAGACTTATGCGTCCAGACTTCAAGTTAATGAATAATAATTAGAAAAATTGTTGTAAAGATTGGGAAAAACTATAATAAAGAGTTCATGCAAGAGCAACTTTTTTCTTTAAGGAGGTTCTTCGGAATATAATCTAAATATGGGAATCATTTTGAATTTTGGACAACATTGCTATTTCGCTATACTCTCTATTTGCAATCTCTTAATAAATTATTGTTTAAATAGGAAATAAAATTTGTGACGTAATAAAAAAATGTTATTTGAAGGAAATGCTATTTTAGGAATATTTATTTTATATAAATTAATGAATGTTTACTCTTTATAATACAGAATTCTGATTCACATAAATTTATAATCACTTTAATTTTGTATTATATATTAATATGAATTCTGAAATAATTTTAATTTTAATTAAAATACTGTTAACTAACGCCAATTGGGAACCGATATTTTATGATGAGTTTAATGGCGATACAATTGATTTAAGTAAATGGAAAGTCCAAGAATTTGATCATTTCATATGTTTTGGTGAGTTTACATATAAAATTTCTATAAAATGCTCTTTAAAGATTTTTAAGCTCTATTTATACATTAAATGAATTTTCTCATTGCCATGGTTGAATAATTTTAGGACATAATAACCTCAGTTGTAATAAAAAAGAAAATATTCAATTGATTGACGGTAAACTTATTCTAAGCGCAAAACATCAATCAATTGAAAATAAAAACTACACTGGTGCTAAATTATCAACTTTAGAAACCTTTACTCGAGGAATGTTTGAAATAAGAGCAGCGATGCCACAAGGAGAATTACTTATACCTAATATTTATTTGGGTGAATCAATTGAAGCGCAAGACTCGAATTATGTTTTAATTGTTTCAAATGCAAATAATTTACTTTTTAATAAAATCTATTCAAAAGTTTCAGAAGTTATAGACGATTCACTATATCCAGAAGATCCAGAATACACAGATTATTATGATAACAAAGAAGAACCTAAAATATTGAATAATATAAATGAAAAAAATATTTATTCAATTGACTCAGAATTAAATATTAATGATTTTAACATTTATTCAATTATATGGACTGAAGAACAAATTATTTGGAAACTAAATTCCATTTCAATTTTTAAATTTAAATTTTCAGAGAATTTTAATTATTTCAACAAATCTCTTCACCTCTATATGTTGCTAAAAATTGGTGAAAATGAAAATAATAATTTATCTTTGCCAATTAAGCTTGGTAATCCTGATCATTTAGGATGGAAATGTCCCTCATTAATCGTTGATTATGTAAAAATTTATCGCTGGAATATTTCATTCACTCAAGAAAATAATGTATCTAAAACTCACAAAGAACAAGATCTAGGTGATGTTTGTAAAAATATAGAGAAAGTTTCTAAAGTGAAAGGTAAATAATAATTTTAAACAAAATATTTTAAAAATTATTTTATTATAGAAAATTGGAATTTAATATTCAATGAGGAATTTATTGATAAACAAATACTTATTAGTAGTAAATGGTTGGTTTTAAATGGAACAAATTGTGATGGTATGAATTTCAACAAATAATAATTTTTCCATACTCATTCATATCAATTAATTTTTAATTTATTAGTTTTTTTTAACAATTATCATTCTTTTTTTAAATTTCATCAATGGGAATTCATTGACAATTTAAAATTAACAAAGATATTGACACAAATGTGTCTTAAAGATGAATTTATTTGAATTTTATTTCTCATGGTCAAAATATTCTTAATTTTTTAAAGAAATAATTTAAATTGTATAAATTTTATTAAATTAATTTTATTTTTCATATACAGAATTATGCCATATTTTAAAGCATTGATAATAATCAGAAATCGGAATCTTTTCCCTTCTTTTAATGATAAATTTTCTTATTCTCTTACTTCACTTAATTTTTAATTATGTATTTTTTAAATGCATAATTGATTGGTTTTAGAATTTAATAGTTTGGATTTAAAATAAACATTTCATGAATTTTATCTATTAAAATTATATAAATAGATAAATAATTAATAAAAATTATCTTTTATATAAAATTAGGTATTCACAATTCAAATGATTTGGATTGCTACAATGAACAAGGTGAAAATTTACATTTAAATAACGGAACCCTTTATATAACCGTCAAAAGGGATAATTTTAATAATACAACATTTAGTTCCGCCAGAATTGTCACAAAAAATAATTTTCTTTACGGAAAATTTGAAATAAGAGCTGCATTTCCTTATGAAAGATTACGACCATTTATTGAATTATCTACTGGTAATAATGATACCAAATTTGGTATTATATTTTCATATTTTCAAAAACTGGTGTCTATTAAAAATGTTTATCCTCGGAACTTCAGCAGAATTAAACCAAAAATTAGAGATAAATTTTATACAAATCATATTTCGGAAGACTTCAATATATATACTATTGAATGGACTAAAAGTGGGATCATTTGGAAAATAAACGGCAATAAACCCCTTGAATATGATTTAAGGGAAAGTCCCCATCCATTAGATATCCCTTTTTATTTTTCATTATATACAAGGGTCAGAAGCGAAAAATCCACCGATGAAGAATTAAGAGACTGGGAGTGTCCGTTATTCATAATAGATTATATAAGGATATATGAATGGAGTAATAATGTGCAACAAAACAATTTAAAAACAAACGACATATTACCAAGTTCTATTTGTGAAAGTGAAACGCTAAAGATTAGACAAAAAATAGTCAAAGGTATAGGAATTTTGCTTTTTATACTTTGTTTTAGAACAATTTTATTATCTTGTTTGTTTAAAGGTGATTGGAATTTAATATTTAATGAGGAATTTAATGACAATAAAAAATTAAATAGAAGCAAATGGATGGTTATAAATTCAACTGATTGTGATGGTATGAATCCATTAAGTCATTTGAAGTCATTATAAATAAATATAATTTCAATTTACTTATTTAATGAACAGATTATCGTAATGAAAAAAATCTAGTATGTCACACTGATAGAGATGAAAATTTGCGTTTAATTGATGGAACGCTCGCCAAAACAGTAGAAAATGAAAGTTATATGAATAAAATGTTTACTTCAGCTAAAATTGTCACAAAAGAAAAATTTCTTTACGGAAAATATGAAATAAGAGCTTCATTTCCAAAAGGAAAACTATTGCATCCGTTTATTGAATTATATCCAATTAACACTAAAAAGACAATGGGTGCTTTGTTTGCATATCTACAAGAAAACAGACCTCTCGCCGGAGTTTTTTCTTTGAAATATATTAGTGGATTCTTTCATCGGTATAATTATGTGTCGTATAATAACATAGTTTTCGATGATTTTAATATATATTCTATTGATTGGAGTAAAAATAGAATCATTTGGAGAATAAACGGCAAAAAATTCTTTCAATATAATATACATTATTCTGAAAAATTCGATAATCCTCTTCATTTTTCGTTATATTTGATGGTTAATAGTAGGAATTTAAGCAAACATAACATTGGGGCAAATTTGACTAAACAAGATTTGAGAGAATGGAACTGTTCGCTATTTATTATTGATTATATAAGATTTTTTGAATGGAGACAAAATTGAACAACATAATTTAAAAATTAATAATATAAAACCTAATTCTATTTGCGAGAAAGAAATGACAAAAATTAAAGGATTTGATTCTGTGCCAATTAATAATCATAATAATAATAGTCTATATAAATATAAAAATATATTTATTGTAGTTATAATTATGATGAGTTTAATAATATTTGCGTTAATAGGTTTTGTTTTATTCTATAGAAATAAAACAACGAATCAAAACCAAACCGAAGAAATTAATTTGTATGAAAAATATGATTATAATCTTGAAAAGAAAAATGATAATGATTATTTAACTATTTATGAAGATATCGTAATCAACAATAGAAATGAAGAGGAGGACAATAATGCATGTGATATAGAGTGCGAAAGTGTTTAAAATGATAATTATGTTATTATGTCAAACAATAAAAATTTATAATAAAATTAGAAAGTATATTTTGTTTTATATTTATTATTTAAAGGATTTAAATAATAATATAGACTTAAGTTTAATTGAGAAAAATGTTACATTGATTTCAATAAATCCAATAAAATTTATATTTAAACTCCGAAATTATTTATAATAATTGAAATCAAACTAACATAGGCTATACATTTAAATTCAAAAAGTAAAATTACTTATTAATTGCAAAGTAATATTGTTGATAATAATAATATTTTGTCTTTTCCCTAAATTGGAACTTTTATTTAATGACTGTTTCTGATTGTTTATCGCTTGTCTCTGATTGTGTCGACTAATTCTTCAGGACATTTCTCTTAACAATTTAATTAATTTCAGACAACATTTATATTTATTTTACAATTTTGTATAAAATTTTGAAATCATTTATTGCTTTTGATATGTCTGTAATGATGTGATTACTTGTTATTAATGGAAATAAAATTTTTATAAATTTAAAGCAATTTTTACTTATATTTGTTTGTGTTTTAAAAATTATATATAAACATCTTGAAAATCGTATAATCAAGGTAAATTTGTACAAATATAGAAACTAATAGTAATAAATTATAGAGAATTAGAAATTCCAAAGAGTTTACTTTCAAAAAGATTAACGATAATTCACAACTAATTAAGGATCTAGGCATCTATTTTTATATAATAACTAGTTAAATGTTTACTAAAACAAGTATTATTGTAAGCAATTAGCTAGTTCATCTTGTACTTTGTACCACCTATTTTAAACTGTTCTCTGAAGTATCTTTCAAACTTTTATAATATGAATAAACTATTATTAAATGATTGAATAATAATTAATTTCAATATCAAAACTTTACTTTTAATATCCATTAACATTCACTTCCCCTCAATTGATATTAAAATAATTAGATATTATTTCCGTTGAGTTATAATTATTTTCGAAATTAATTATTGTTAAATCCGTGAATTAATTTTAACACAAAACTAATTAGTAAATAGTATTTAGTTTTAAAAAGTGAACGCTTTTTAAATACTAATTCAAATAATTGGAAATAATTTTCAGTTATTTTTATATAAAATCCAAACTTTTATGAAATAAACTTTTTATTTGTAAAAACAGTTAAACTTTTATCTCTGGAAATGAAATCCTTTAATCATTGTCTTACTGTAGGAATAGTTTTAGTTTTCGGTAAAATATTTTGTTTTAAAATATTAATTAAATTATTAAAACATTTAAAGTAATAGAAATGAGCGCTAGTTTTCAAAATCATGAAAAGTGTGGAATGACTTCCAAATCGTTTATAGTCGGCGGAGAAACGGCTCAAAAGGGAGAGTTTCCATTCATGGCTTCCCTTCAAAGCCTAAAAGAAGGAAAATGGTATCACTTTTGTGGCGGTTCTGTTCTAAACGAGAGATGGGTATTGACTGCAGCCCATTGTGTCTGGGGATGGATTAGGAAATTGGATCCGATGGATATAAACCATTTTAAAGTTATCATAGGAAGTGTTAATAATAAAGATGACCAAGCTAAGAATTATAGTGTGAGCAAGGTGATATCTAATGGATGTTATTCTCCAGATTTAATGAACAGCGATATCGCAAACAAGTGCTGACATATCCTTTGATACAAACGATGTTTTGCCCATTTGTTAACCACAAAAGGAAAGTCACCCATCAGTAAACAGTTTACAATAGCTGGATGTGGTGTTTTATCTCCTACTATCTCAAAGAATTCATTTACCAATGAAACCCGAACTCTTTATCTTCAAAATACTGTAACCACACTCTATAGCGAAAAGTATTGTCAGGTATTCGACATCTTTCGTAATATTTGGATTTCATGACTGGCCGTTGAGTTCAAGACTTTGTTTGAGAGCCAATACTTCCACTGCATGTCGGGTACGACTTCTTTGAATTAGTTTTATGTGAGTTTACATTAAACTTATTCTCAACTTAATGGCGATTCTGGAGGACCCGCTTTTCAAAGAATGAATGAAAGGATATATCAGTTCGGAATTTGTCAGTTTAGTAATTAATAATATCACCGAAAACAGTATATCTAGACATGAGGTTATTTTTTAAAGAAAAATTGTTTCAATCATTTAATTATTAATAAAATTTGTGTATTTTATTAATATACAAAAATTTTAATTAAAAACATTTAAATTAATAACAAATATTTAAAAGGAAAAATTTAATAAATTAAAATAAAATACCCAGAATAAGTAATAAATTTAAATACATTATGAATGAATTCATAAATATTAACTGATCTGGCAAATTATAAATTTTAATAATTTTATAAAAGCTTCCGCTTTGTATCTGCTGTTAGACTTAAATAAATCTCTTATAAAGATATCTAAGAACTACTTCGCATTTCATAATAAAGTCAATGAGTTTTTTTTGTAATTAAAACTAAAATTTATATTATTTATAACACTTTATTTTAAAATTGGGGTTTAAATATCGACAGATTTTATATTGATTATCAAGAGTTATATACAATCGAGGACATAACTATGTGACTTAGCAAAACCTTGATAACTTTTGAATGCATTATTATATTTTCAAGCGGTTTTCACCAAAATGATCTATAATGGAGGTATTTTCATAAAATATTAACTTGTTAAAGTTTGTATGAAAATAAACCTATTTTTATCTATATTGTTTAAAATTTGGGAAAAATTTATTTTAATTTTTTAAATTTGACCATTTTATAACCTCTTTATTTTAGGTTTGATAAAAATATGCCCAGCAACAATATTGCTTCAATTAAGTAACTTTATTTAAAAATCACAAAATAATTTAGATTCCATCTCTTTCAGTTTTCTATAAAGGTACCCAATAGTTATTTTTACTAAAATCCTAATTTTTCAAATTGATATAAGTTTTTTATTTCTAAAACGATTTTATTGATCTTGTTATCATATAAAAAGGCATCTAGCCCTCTCTATGGATTATTTAAAAACTAGACCATATTTGAAAAAATTAATGTTAAATTCTTCAAAAACCTAATTTTTGTTTGACCATCACAAAAATTTTATTATCTTAAAAAATATTCTTTTTGTTATTCAATTTTTAAAATACCAATATCCTAGATTATTTTAGAGAAAACCGCTTTTAAATCTAATAAACCATTCAAAAGTTATTGAAGTTTTCCTAATTCACATAGTTATGTCTTCGACTGTATATTGAAAATAATATAAAAGTAATTTTATTAAATAATAACATGATTAGTTTCCGTTAAGTTTTATATTAAATTAATAAATAGATTTGAAATTATTTAAAATAGTTATTAACAAAAATGAGTGAAATTATGTCACAAAAAAGTGTTTCCAATACTTTTGTTGTCTTCAGTGGAGGAAAAGAATGGAAAGGAATCGAGTTATGGATGACTACAGTCTTATGGAAGTCTTAGAATACAACTCTTTAGAAGATTTGTTTCGTTGGCTCTCAGTCTCACAACAATTCAATGAATGTATTCATAGAGTATTGAAAGTTAGAACATATTTAGTCCTCAGCTTTAAAGAAAAAGTAATAAACACTGCGATCAAGAAATCAAAGGTTAAGAATTTATGCAAACATTTGGGAATAAATTTTGTAAAAATTGCGTTCAATTGTCAGAGAATTCAAGTTTTGAGATTAGAAAACTGTTATTTGGATGACATTTGCTTTGAAATCATCGGAAAAAATTTTGAAGCCCTGAAAACATTCAATTTAATAGATTGTTATATATCTGAGAAACAGTTTGAAAACATCTGTCAAATAGTGAAGTCATTTAATATAAAAGTTATTAAATTATTGGTTTATGATATGTTGTTTATCGAAGGAATGGTTGAAAACATTGATATAAAGATCATATCATTTGTTAATTCATTCAAATACGCAAAAGATTTTGATCTCAGATTTACAAAAGTTTCACTAACTTTGACCGCATTTTTGGATTTCAAAAGACAACTGCCATCAGATGTCAAAGGACTCACTCTTAATGTTTGCAATTATCACGAAATTTCTGTTGACTTTCAGAAAGAAATTTTATTAAATTTGAAGTCATTTTGTATTATTGGGTTTTATATCAATATTGAAAACTTAAGAAGAATTATAAGAGAAACAGATTTACAGGAAATTGGATTCTTATGTGAAGAATTGACTGCAGACTTATTGTCAGAATTGTCTCAAAGACACAAAAAACTCAAACACTTAACAATTGTTTTACATAATTTTGTCGATTATAGCGAAAACATAGAAGAAATTGTCTTTAAAAGCGTCACATTTCTAAATCTACAGATAAATAGAATAAATAGAATTCATTTCAAACGATTTCTTCAACTCTTTCCACGATTGAAAACATTTTATAATTATTCATCCATTGTTTGTACCCAAAACACATCTGAACTCAACTGTCAATTGTGTCAAAACTATTGTTTTGATTCAATGCCTTCAATGCTAAGACTAAAAATTATGACTATTGAGTTATGGAATGTTGGAAATGGTTTTGGAAATAGTTTACATCACTTCCCAAAACTGAACTATTTAGTTATTAGAGAATTGAGACCCGATGTTAGCCCTAAAGTAAGTGAAAAGTGTTTCAGAAAATGTGTTGAATATATAATCGGATTCTGTAATGAAAATCCACGAAAAGTATTAGATTTGGTATTGGAATCAAAGCATTCAATGAAATTATCCAAAAAACAGAAAATTTCCTCAAATCTGAAGACATCTTTTATAATAAACCATTAATTTCTGAAAATGTGATTTTATTGAATTAAATAAAATAAATATTCAGTGATTTGTTTGTATAACATTTAATTAAATTTCTTTAAATTCTTACTTTTAATTAAAAAATATTATCCCTGATGTGGATCAGCACTTGTTATGATAACATACCAGCGATGGATCCTTAAAAAAGTATAATATTTGAAAACTTTTAAAGAAAATAAAATATATTTATTTAATTTGCATTTTTTGTATAATCTAGATAATTTTGTCGGAGATTGACATGTCAAGAGTACTTCTATTTTAAGTATTTCTTAATTATAAAATCATTTAAATTTAGAGTAGTTTTTAAATAGACTTTCATTTATATAACAAAACGTTTTATTAAAATTAAATTAAGATTTTATTTTTAAAAATTAATTATATTTAGAGCTGTAAATGTATATTAAAAAGACTCTATTATTAAGTTTAATCTTCTGAAGGCCTTAAAAACTGTAATATTTTTTAATAAAAAAAACGTTTTTTTTAACTTTTTTTCAAATAATATTTTCACTGATTTTTCCAAACATTCATTTAATTCTCGCTTTAAATCAATTGTTTTTCAAATCATTGTTTTAATTCTCGGGTTTTTAATCAGTTTTAAAATATTGAGTTATTGTCGATTGAGTTGTTATAATGAGGGCATAAAAGCTTTGCAAAAAGTTATAACAATTTTATTTTAATTAATCAAATATTTATTTACAATTCATTTAATCAATTTATGATTTTTACAAAATTATTTATTTAAATCAAGTCTTAACTACAAAAAGTTTAACTCAAATGGTTTCAAAAGTGGTTTAAATTTTACTTTCATTTGATTCAAACAATTGTTTAATTAAAAGGTATTTATTTGAATTGTTTTGATATTTAATGTAAACAAAGAGTGAATGTAAACAATTTTTGTTTTAATTAAATCAGTTTTAAATTCTATTAATTTAATTGTTTTAAGTGTTAATAATTGATATCAGAAATAAGTTTTAAAAATCGTTTCAAAAGTCAAATAAAACAATAGTTTGTATTAATAAGTATTTGTTTTAACAAAAATTCATTAATAAATGTTTTTATTTATTTAAAACAGAAATAACTTTAAGTGAAATAAATTAAGTCAAGTGTCCCGAAGTCTGACCACTGATGGACTTAATTGGTGTCAAAATTGTTTTCAAAGACGGGTTAAAGTCTAGCATGGTCATTAAATTAAATAAAGGAGTCATTTATTTATATTTCTTCTGTTATATCGACTGCCCGTCCCTTTAGTTTAATACTTAAGCATTGGTCAGATTCTGGTTCACTATTTTCTCTCTTATTATTCATTTTATTTGTCAACACTTTCTGTAGTTT
>JAQFZM010003697.1:0-10652 GCA_034695785.1 Galumna obvia
CCTTTAGCTTTGACTCTGAGGGTTAAAGGTTAACCTTTAGCCAGGGTTAACCCAGGGTTAAGGTTAACTCAGAGTTATAATTTGCTCATCACTAGTATTAATATTTGATGGTTGTTCTTCAGATCAACTATACTCTTTAATGTTAAATTTTTTATTTCTCTACTGTGAATGCTCTGAGTTGTGAATGAATTTCTTGTGCACTTGCTCATTCACAACTGAGAACTTCTATTTAGTTAAAAACAAATGTTTTAATGAATTTATAATGAATAATAAGAATAATTCTCAATATTTTATTTTATTTGAATCATTATAATAAATTTTACATAAAACTGGCATTTTGACAGTTATTGTACCATATTTTGATTGTACAAGGCTATTATTAGAATAACTGAGACGAACAATAATTATTAGTTTCTAATATTAATTATTATTTAATAAAAATTCTCATAACTTTTGAACTTTATTTCATAATATTATTTACAAACGATTCATATGAATCTCTTTATCGTTATATTAATGAACTTTTGAGTGTCATCTTTAGTGAACAACTTTTATCTTTTACTAAAAATTACCGCAAATATTAAGAAATATTTCCTATAATTATTCCATTGTATTGAAAGAGTGACCAAACTTCTCAAATCAAAAACCGAGGAATAAAAAAAGGTTAATCATTTGAATAACGATTTTTAGATATGATTTGTTCCAAATTCCAAAAATTAGGAAAAATGTTTCTTTTAGTTTTGATTTAATAAAATATTAATAATAGTTTAAATATTAAACGGATTTAAACAAAACGAAAAAAAAGTTTAAATATTGACTCTTTTTTAGGTAATATTAATTTAACTCAAAACAAAAAACCCTTTCTTTATATATGTGGTTAATTAAATAAAATATGCAAGATGATATCAAATAGTTCCTTATACATATATTTGAAGAATATTTGAAAGGAATTAAAGTAATTAATGAAAATGAAAAGAAAGTAATTATTGGGAAAATTGAGGAAAAATTTATTTTAGTTATTTTTTTTTACTTATATAAAATTCCTCTAAAAATGAGGAAAAATTATTTATATTTAATATTATATTTAAATATTTAATACTATTCTATAATCTTAAAAAGTGGACATTTTATGCATAAACTGAAAAAATTCTGTTTTAATACGAAGATATCGTCGCACAGGTCTTATGACAAACACGTTTTGATTAACAGTTCAATAAACACAAAATTGTATGACCAAGCTCTTATCTTGATTTTAGTTCACTATATAAATGTTGTCAGATATAACTTATAGTATTTATTTATGTTTTAAACTTTAAAATTTAAGCATAAATTGTTTGTCAAACGATTAAATATATTTAAAAATTTATTTTTATTTTAACTAATTTTTACTTTTACTCAAGAGTTGAGAATTTATAAGTGGAACTCAATTTAGACTTTGGATAAACCATTTGAACAGTAATTTAGTGCGAACTCAGCGCTCAAACACTTTTCATATAAAGAGCGCATATCTGGCGTCCATTCACTCAATTCCTTCCTTTTCCGTCACTCATTGGCTGAACAAACGTTTAGTTTTAGGTAAAACTCATTTTAGTTATTATAAATTATAATTTATAATTAATTATTATATTTAAATTGTTTTTATTGTAATTCTATTTATTTACTAAAAAACAATTAAATTTATTTTAAAATTTAATTTCAGTAAATAAGTGAATTGGGTTTTAAGTTTACTTTTAATTTTAATTAAAATTAATTGTTTAAACTCTTCTTAACTACTAATTGAAATCAAATTAAATATTAATTAATAAATATATATTTGAGCCTTAATTTTAATTAGAGGTCATTTGATATAATAATTATATTATTGATTATTGAATAGAGAGTGAAATGTACCTGAGCAGAGTGTCGAGTCTGGCCTCAAGACTTCCTCTTCAGACAACTCAGGTATTGATTTGTGATATTATACGGTATTTATCGATTGATTTGATTGTCCACTAAATTGAATCGATAAAACTCTAAATAAATAAATAAAATAATTAAATGTTTTTTATATAAAAAGAGTGCAAAATCTGACCGACTTTTCATGCCTTCGGCCGTCGCTCTAACTTTGCTTGGATTCGGACTCTCGCTCTTCAGTTTGGACAGACTTATGGCAACTAATGTCAATCGTAGACAGAGTTGGCACAGAATAATATAGTTTTAGTTAATTATAGTTTTAAATTGAAACGAAATATTAAATTTCTGTAAAATTAAACTCATTTTAATGTCTCAACAAATTTAGTGTTAAAACATAAATCTCTTAATTTCCATAAATTGTATATAAATTTAAAGAAATGTTTTATCAATTGTTTCGATTAGGAAATCATATCGTAAATAATGCAAACAAAAGCCAATAAAATTCATATTACTTTCAAATTAAAGTTTGTTTTTTGAATGAAAGCCAAAAATAGTAGACAGCCTTCAGTTATGTCTCGACTCTATTATTGTTTCATTAAAATATAACCACATTTTATGATTAATACAATTAAAGATATTCTTTGAAGGAATGCTAAGAAATGGGTTTTTAAAATTAGATAAAATACTAAATTTATTACAATTTTAATCCAAACTTTTATTTTCTTTTGAAGAGAAATATAGACTTATTTTTAACAAATATTTAAACTTTAAAATGTTTAATACAGTAGTTAATCATTTTGGTCACTCAATATAAATAAGGTATGAGTCATACCGTATGACCCCTCTCTACACCAATCGTTTTTCCAATATCTTAGCAAAATCAATTAGATTTTAACAAGGACAGATTGTACAAACTCTTAATTAATTAAATACTTAATTTAATAATCAATGAGAGAGTCGTCACAATTGCAACAAATCGTTAAATAAAATTTTTCAAAACTATTTGAATTTGTTATAAAACGAGCATGGTAATGTTTAAACATAAGTACCATGTGTCAACTATCTTAATCATAATATACTTTAACAAAGTTCTTACTAATTTAGAAATAATTATAATTAGTAGTGAGAAATGGTTTTTATTTTACAGCTTTTTTTGTACAGATTTTGACCACAAGTTCTTTAATGCAAATAAAGAGAAGATAACAACTAATACCTAATTCTTAAAACTAAAATCGATTCCAACCATTATTTGAGTTATTGATTATTAGCCATAACTTATCAAAAAATGTCAATAAATAAAATAACAGTAATTTTAAGCCAACATTTATATTAAAGTTTATTAAATTTGACTAAAATAACCTCGTTAAGTTTTAATTTAAAAATTTTTGGTTTAAATATCAGTTTAAATAACAAATATAAAACAACCTTACCTTACCTTACCTTGCCAATTATTATCCACTTTAACAATACAAATGTTTGTAAATATGAATTTCTATATTTTTATTTAGATTTTAAGAAATAAGGGAAAGCATTGTCTTCATCGCAGAAATTAGTTCTCTTCAACTTCTCTAATGTATTAAATTATTTTTAAATAAAATTAATTTGATTTCTAACAAATGAATTGGATTTCATTAAAAATTCTTCAAATTCTGAAAATAAAGTTATGGAAAATGAGATAAAAATGTAAAAAATAAAATTTTGTGAAATTTGTTTAATTAATGTTTAGTTTATTGAAATGTTTGTTAAAATATTGATTGAATAAAATATTGGTTTTGAATCAAAAAGTTGAAGCATTTAAGTTATTGGCGAAGCATTTGTGTGAGTAAACCATGAATTGCATGCCTTATGTGTTAATGGAATAGTTTTGAGATGAAAGTGAAGTCTGAGAGCAGAAGTGATGCCTTCGATTCGTCTTTCGTCTGCGCGTCTCTGCTTTTAGAGACTAAACCAACAAAAATAATAGGAATATATAGAAGATATGGTAGAGTAAAACAGCCTTAAATTAATGGCAGAATTTTTTCTATTCGTATCAATGAGTGATATTCACTCCCACTTACAATCATTTTCCTATCAAACAAACCAATAATATCTTAAATTTTATAAATTTATTTAATAAAAATGAAATTCACTGAAAAACATATTTTAAGCCAAAATCTATACCAAAACCAATAATATGACCAATGAAAAGATGTAAGTATTATATTGATTAGCTCTCTCTCTCTCTCTCTCTCTCTCTCTCTCTCTCTCTCTCCTCATTCATTCATTCATTCATTCATTCATTCATTTACTAATTTATATAAAATTAACTTAAATTTAATTTGTTATATTAGATAAAAATTGCAAGTTCAAATTATATTCTAAATTGGAGTGAAAATGTAAAATGTTATTGTATTTTAGGTATCGCCAAATAATTTGACAAAAATCTTCTCAGTTTTCATTTCATTTTCATTGGAATCGTTTAAAATATTTTTCAAGAAATCATTTATCGTTTGAAGATATAAATGGGAATCAGTCGTCAAAAATTTCAGTTATCATGAATTGATTGATGTATTTCCCAATTAGTGAAAGTTGTGGTCGTTTTCTCATGAATTGTATTCGTTTGGGTATATAATGTCAATGCAATTATGGCAAGAAGTCCATGAAGTCCTGTGTCTGGACCAAGAGATCGGCCAAACAGACGCCACTTTCATTGAGCCGTTAAATGAAGACACTCTTATCGAAAACCTTCACCAAAGATTCAAAAGGGACCAAATCTATGTAAGGATCAACTCTTTTAATCATTACTTCTCTTAATGTAAACATTTATTTAAATAATTTCTTTATTTTTAGTCATTAAAAGTGAGACATATATTGTGTGTCTGATATCAATACAAATAATCATATCTTTCCATAAATATCTTTAAATAAAACTTTAAATTAATTAATTTTTAGTTAAAAATATATTTTATTTAAACTTTAATTTTTCTGACATTAAAAATATTTAAGAATTATTATTATTCAATGAAGAAAAGTTATCTTGGTTAATTAGATAAAATAATTTTTTTATTCTTTAATGTGAATTATTTGTATTAATACTTAATTTTTAAGAATACGGTTGAATTCGTAGTTGTACGACCAAGCTAATCTATTAGATATAGCCTTTGAATTAAATTATAACTAATTTAAATATTAAAAGGATCAAAAAAATTCCCACCAGGAAAACCTTAAATTTCTCTTTAATGGTTTAAGATATTTAAAAAAGGTAAAAAGTGTAATTTTTATCCATCTGATAGTGATCTAACATGAAAGAAATATTTTTGATAATATCACGTGATCATCCAATTTTCGGGACTTTTTCAAAGGTCATAGTCACGGGTCAAACCTGAACAGTAAGAGATGATATACGATATACCACTGTATATATTTATGATAGGGAAGAGTTGATGTTTAATATAACTACAAAACCACTTAAATCGATTAAGAAACAAAAACTTATGATAATAGGAATATCAAGATTTTTCCATAGCTTATTATTATGAAAATCTAGATTATCTTTTACATGGAATTTTTTGAGAGATATGAATAGAGAAACTTTGTTGCTTGACACTTTTTGATCAAAGCAAAAATAAAGTCAAGAGAGCTAATCAAATACACTGAAACCTCTATAACTTCACCCCTCTATTATGGCAACCCTTCTATAACTTCAACTAAATCTTAGGCCCCGAACAGTTTCCATAGTAGAGGTTTAAATGTATGTTTGAAAATCATACCGAAAAGCAAAATTTTTATAAATCCAATGTCTTTTTGAAGCTTTATTTTTGCTTTGATCAAAAAGTGTTAAGCAACAAAGTAGTTCACCTTGATGTCTTCTATTCATATCTCTCAAAAAATTCCATGTAAAAGATAATCTAGATTTTAATAATGATTACCTATGGAAAAATTTTGATATTTCAATTATCATAAGTTTTTTTTGTTTCTTAACCTATTTATTTGGTTTTGCTGTTATATTAAACTTCAACTCTTTCACTATCAAACCCATTCAGCATTTCATCTCTAACTGTTCAGGTTTGACCTGTGACTATGACCTTTGAAAAAGTCCCGAAAATTCGATGATCACGTGATATTATCAAAAATATTTCTTTCATGTTATATCACTACCAGATGGATAAACATAATAATGTTTACCTTATTTAAATATCTTAAACCATTAGAGAAATTTAAGTTTTCTTTGGCCCCAATTTTTTTTATTCTTCTAATAAGTGTCGAATAAATTAGTGTTGAATAATAAATAATGGATTCTTTTTGAATTTGTTTGAAGACATTTATTGGCACCATGGTCATTGCAATTAACCCTTTTAAAAAGTTATCTTTCTATTCAACGGAAGTGATAGCAGCGTATCAGCACCACAACCTCATAGACTTACCGCCGCATATGTGAGTCATTTCCTTCTTTTAAAGACAAATTAAAAACAATTCTTTCGCAGTTATTCCATCGCTGAACACGTTTTTCAAATTATGAAAGATAGAAATCAGGATCAATGCATAATAATTAGTGGCGGTAAGTATGAGAAAAGATAATCATATCATAATTATTTCAAAAAATATCGATAAATGCATTAATTATTTATTTTTATTACAAAAATTTCTCAGAAAGTGGTTCCGGAAAAACGGGTGAGTTTTTAAACTTATAATAAATAAATTATAAGTACTTATACTAAGAAATATATTTTTGTAACTAAATTATACTAGAACAAAACTCAATTTTATCGAAATTTCTTTTATAGAACTTAATTTAATTTTCACATTTTGAGTCTAAAAGTTAATTAGTTTTTATTTGACAATTTTAAGAATCTTGGCAAGGTAATTTACAAAGTTATAAATCAAAGAAATGCAGTTTTTCTCTTCGAACTAATTTAACATTAAATGTTTTGACTCATTAAATGACACTTTCCTGTAATACTCTTTGATTGCAAAGAAACTATTATTAATAGTATAGAATTGAAGCAATTCTTTTGCACTAAAAAAAGGCTTTCAATGAAGAATTTCTTCGTTCTGTCATTACTTATAACAAATAATTTATTATTGCTTTCATTTCTATATTAAAAGAAATAAATTATTTATTTATTTTAGTTTATTATATCTCAAACACAATAAACAAATAATAAAAGTTTTGTTCATTTAATTAGAATCAGCGAAAATTGCGTTACAATATTTGATATACGGTTCGACTCCCCGACGAAATTTAGAATATTTAAAAGAACAGTTACTTAATTTAAATTCTGTTTTGGAAGGTTTGTTTGTTTGCTTATTATCCTTTATTTGATTTTTAATCTAAAGTTCATGAATTCAATGAACAGCTTTTGGAAACGCAGTCACTCGTCATAATTACAATTCTTCGAGATTTGTATGAAATGATTTTCTTCTGTAAGAAATTTTCACTTATTTTGTAATTTTCAGGGAATGTTTCTCGAGATTGAATTCGATTTCAAAGGGGATCCGATGGGCGCTAATATTACTAAATGTAAGATATTTTTCTAATAATCAATCGTTTGATTAAATTTTTTGTATTAAAGATTTATTAGAAAAGGTATTTCAAACTAAATTTGGTCTTTTGTTTAAATGGATTTTGAACTCATATTAAAACTTCAACTCTTAGTCGCGAGTCGTTAATCAATCGGTCGGTGAAAGAAATTTTCATATATTTTATCAGTTATTAAACGGAACGGATTTACATTTATTGAGTGAGTTATTACTCATTTAACTCATTAGTCAATAAAATCATTTATTACTTATTTATTCATTAATTGGTATTAAATATTTTTATAGAATTTTTAAAACTTCAACGAAATCATGAAAATTATAATATTTTGAGCGCTTCTAATACTTCTAATTTAAGTAAAACTGAAGAAATTTGTGATAAAAATGATTTCCTCATAACTAAGGTATTGTAAAATCAAATGTTTGTCACTAAATTTAAAACATATTAATCTTGTTCATTTTTTAGAGAGCGATGGAAATTATAGGTTTTACGCCCGAAGATATTATTTCAATTTTTCAAATAATTTCAGCGGTTCTTAAACTGGGAAACTTGCAATTTATACCCCGGGCTAATATCGATGGAACCGAAGGCTGTTCTGTTCTCAATGAATATGGTTTTAGTGTTTATATGTTTTAATTATGATTTATAAATGTTTTCTATTTATAGAATTATATGATGTCTCAGAATTATTGATGACTCAAATGACTGCACTCGAAACAGCTTTCACTCAACGAATAATCGAAACGCGACACGAATTGTTGGTCGCAGACCTCTGTTCTGTTGAAGTCAGTTATACTTTCTTTAATGTTTTATCCGTTAGTTTTACTTTTTATAAATTTAGGCCAAAAGAACGAGAGATGCCTTATGTAAAGCACTTTATAATAGAACCTTTACTTGGATTGTCTCTAAAATCAATGAATTTATTAAAGTAAGTTTCAATTTATTTTTAGTCTATAAATAGTGTTATTTTATATAGTGATAACCAAGGTTCTTCATCATAACAGATATTTGCTTTTACTAGGCTCAAAGGGTATACAGTATTTTGAAAAACACTGAAATCAGAGATGGCTAAAGGAGCCCCCCTCAGAGGGTATCCCATCTCAAAGGGTATTATAGGGGATATTTTGAAAAATACTAAAATTGCCTAAAAACACATAAATACTCATTTTAAATAGTTTAATCTTGTATACTAATATCGACCTTTCGGCTCAGGGCTTTTTTGAAATATTCCCTTTTAGCCATCTCTGCTGAAATACAAGTTTTCATTGATTTGGTTCAATCTCTTTGAACACTGATTTTAGGACATTAGCACTGAAAAAACACTTGTTTATAGTCTTTAGATATGTGGCACAGATTAATCTCATTTTAGAGAATCATTGATCATTTCTGAGTCAGAATTTCTCACCTATTGTTGTATCGATGAATTGACCGTTAAATTGCTTTTTATGATATCCACAATTAAAATATCTTCTTATATCTAAAAATTAAGAGCTTTTAAAGACTAAAAAAGTAGAGTTTCCCTAAGAATCTGATAATTTTCAAAAAGGATACACCTGTGCCCAAGTCTAGTCTTTGAAAATAAAATTGAATCATTTGAAATTAAAAAGAGGTAAGGTGTGCCAGAATATTTTAATTAAGGATATCCACCGATTCGTCGATTTAGAAGTGATTTTGTCAATAATTAACGATTTAACTAGATTACATTTATTTTATTTTGTCATTTACATAATGAAAATATATTTTTAATAAATGTAGTCATTTAAATAAATGTAATTTTTATGCCATACAAAAATTATTATTCTGATCTCTAGAGGTTAGCCGTTTACCCTTCAATGCAATCCCCTTATCAACTGATTTATTTAAAAGCATAATTATTTAAAATTTTAACCCTGGTTTCATTTAAAATTTAGTTGAATTAAAAAAAATTTTATTATATATTTTAATAATAAATGTTTGGATTAGAAGTTATTTTTTTATTTGTAGTCAAAAGTAATTTCAAAGCGAAGATCTGTCGGAATTCTCGATGTCTACGGATTTGAAGTATTTGAGGTCAGTATTTCTAAAACTTTCATTTAATTATCGCTTCAGTTCTTAACTCAAAAATGTTTTAAAACTTAATTAATTTATAGAAAAATCTATTCGAGCAATTTCTCATCAATTATTGCAATGAAAAACTGCATCAAATTTTTATTGATTTAACATTGAAATATGAGCAAGAGGAATATATCAAAGAAGTAATCATTTGATTATTACTTTTCAATAATTTCATTCATTTGTGCGAAATAGAGATTTACTCTTAAATTATACAAAAGAATAAAGAAATAATCATGCTATTTTTTGAGATACAGTAAAACCCGTTTATAACAAGTCTGTGGGACCGGACAAATGACTTGTTATAAACGTTCTGAACAATAAAATTCTAAAATTAGATAAATATAATAGATAAAATTTACTAAAATTTTACTCATTTAGGGATTTTAAAGAAAATTATTATTGAAGTTATTTTTTATAAATTATAAAGATTTTATTTATAAAGATATTATAAGTTATAATTTCCATTCGGAACTTTATGCTTATTTCAGGCTTTTTCAGGCTATTTATTCTCATTCCTAAATAATATAACCAAGTTCATTGACAAATAAACCCTTTAATAATTAGTCAATCCAAATACTTCACCTTGAGTATACGTTGTATCATGGTCAAACCCTATTATAAAAAGATACTGACCAATGACTATCAATTATTGTTGATATTTTCAAGCGCGCACTTTAAGTTCATAAAAGTTTCGAATCTAAGTTATAATTAGCAAAAGGAATTTATGCCACTTTTTTAATTTCTCTTAAATATCATTAAAACCATACCTAGTTCATTAAAAAAATAAACCTTTTAATAATTTATTGTATATACAATGATTCACTCTAGCTATACGTAGTTTCATGGTCAAAACTCTATTATGACTATCAATAATGTCTGAAAAAGTTAACAAAATATTCTCCCATTAAATAGTTTTTTATATGAATGGAATTTTCATTTTCGACATAATTTATAGTTGAAATCTTTGTTTGTTCATATGTTTAAGCGCGCATTTTAAATGTTCTTATCTTATAATTTATAACTTAGATGCGGCAAATCGAGCCTTTTTGGGAGCAATTTTTTTTCCTTTTTTAAATACTATTACCATGTTAAAATAAAAATTATACCCTATAATAGTCATTTATATATTTAATATTTAACCTTTACT
>JAQFZM010003698.1:0-10651 GCA_034695785.1 Galumna obvia
TCTGCTGTGTATGTTCTGAGTTGTGTATGAATTTCTTGTGCATTTGCTCATGCACAACTGGGGACTTCCACTGTATAAACTTATTTGCATAATTACATCAATTGAAAGTACTAAGGTTATATCATGGTAAATTATTTATTTATTATAAAGAAAAATATTGATTTTTGGATAAATGTAAACAAATATAATCTAGTAAAGTCAATGCCTCAACTTTCTTAATCACCCTATACTTAACAAAGCTTTTACTAATAAACTTGCAAAAATAACAATGTTACATTACAAATTATTTGAACATGCACTTACTTCACACTTTACAAATACAGTGCACTCTCCGAGTTGTAAATCTCTCCCAATTATGAACAAATTGATCATTAATTTCATGATCATTCATATCTGGGAATGTAGTTTACAAATAAATGAATTTTCAACATTATTTCTAATTACTGAGTATATTTTACTTTAAAGTATTTTATAATATATTTATATTTTATAAAAATGAATAATTAATTATAGATTCAAATAATTTATTAATAATACCCTCTATCTAAACGTGTTAAATCAATAATACCATCTATAGTTAAATTGTTTATATAAATATGCATTTCATAACTATACTCATAAACTTATATTTCAAGTTTAGAAATAAAGTAAAAGTATAAAACGTAAATCATTTAGTATATGATTTATTCTTTTAATTTCACTAATTTTTCCTAAAAAATGAAAAATTGAGGTAAAATGAGTTGTCATTTAGTGATTAATTTTTTGTTTGATTGTTAGTTAAAAAAACAATATTTTACTCAATCCATACATTAAATCCTTTGTTATCTTTTGATAAATATGTCTTATGATTATTACATCAATTTATTAGAACTTTTATAATATTAGGTAAAATAAAATATATGACCGATTTTTAACCCAAACCTTGAATTTAAGAATTCTTTAGTTTATTAAATATATTATAATTTTTAAATAAAATTTTGTGATAATTAGAATATCAAATAAAGGGTAAAAACTTCACTTCTTTTACATTTTTTAGCGAAATTCAAAGAAGTAGCATGTTAACATTGAGCATATGGATCATAAAAATGAACCAACTTATTAAAATCACAATAAAAAATTCTGAAAATTGATCCTTTACATTTTCTATTTATTAATGGTAACTTTAAAAATATTTTATATAAAAATTATATTATATTATTAATTATAGTATTAAGAAAATAATTGGACTCAAATAAATTAAATAATAAAATCTATCATAAAAACCGGTCATAACTTTTTACTTTTTCTAATAAATAAAAGTTTAATCACTAGACTCTAATGATTA
Organism: Galumna obvia; assembly: GCA_034695785.1. NCBI lineage: Eukaryota > Metazoa > Arthropoda > Arachnida > Sarcoptiformes > Galumnidae > Galumna > Galumna obvia. Next base: position 1,325 of record JAQFZM010003698.1, read on the forward strand.
GGTTTTAATCCAAGAGTAGATTTCATAGAATTTCGAAGCAATTTCTAAGTTATCGATAATGAAATCAAAAAATAAATGAAATTATTTTGAAATATTCTCTTATTATTTGTGAAACTAATGGTAAAAGTTTTGTAATTCTATATTAAAATTTAGAGAAATTAAGAGTAAAATTAAAAAACTATAGAAATAGTAAAGACCTGCAAAACCAGAGCTCATTGTTTTTGTCTGAAATATCTCTTTTTAATGATTCCATTCTTGAGTTCAGTTCAATAATATGTTTGTCTCTATTGATGCAATTAATTGACAACTGGTTTAGTCGTTCGATTGCCTCATATTTGGCATATTTTTCTTCATTCAACGCCCGATTGGCGACACTCAGAGACAAACGCAAATCTGATTCTCTTCTCTTTGCTTCAGATAATTGAAACTCTGTGTGCCGTAACTGCAAATAATTGTCATTCAAGTGATTAATTGAATTATATATCAAATAAAAAATATATAAAACGAATAAAATATAGTTAATAAAAATATGGTTTAATGTTTAACAAAGAAAAATAAAAAAATATATTCAAAAGCAATCAAATCAAATGTTAGTCATAAAAATGGCTTAAATAATGACAATAATTATAATTGTTTAAGAATAATGTTAGCAGTAATAAACGCTCGATTAATTTATTGGAGGAAATTACCTTGAATTCAATGCGAGACTATTTTGTCGTATATTTCACTTACAATTAGATACTTTTATCCAACTTTTCATTGAAATTAAAAAAATAAGATTTAAATTATTTGATTTAATACTTTTTGTTTTTATTTTATTTGAAAATGAAATCCAAATAAAGAATTTCTTAAATTTTGAACACAATTTTCAAGAGTCGATGAAAAATAAATGATTTCAATAAAAATTTATTTAATTTAAAAATATTATGAATTTAAAGCATAACTTTTGCTAAAAACTAAAACGTGTTCTTCAGAAAAGTATTTGAAGGAATTTATTAATATTTCAATCACTCGAAGGCTTTGAATATTTAGTGAAAAAAAGAGATTTAAGTAAAATAAAAGTGAAAATAAATAATTTTAAGTAAGTTTTCCTTAAAATCACTCATTAACTTAACATTGAATATAAAACTATTTTGAATTTAAATTCTGTTTTGATTTTTAATTATTCAAAAGTAGAGAAAAACATTTTCCCGTACCTTATCTTCATTTTGTAGGGAAAAAGCCTTTAATTTTTCCATTTCTTTGTTTTTGTGGTAAAGATTTCCTTCGACTTCACAATTAATAGTCTCTAATCTTAAGATGTTTTGCTTTAATTCTTCAATAGTGTTGACAAACGAATCAATTTTCTGTTTAAATGATTCGATTCTGATTTCGGTTGACTTTTCAAAGCATTTTTTATCACTTAATAAATCTGTTATCTGTTCTTCGCATTCAATTAACTGTTGGTTTAGTTTTGAATTTTCTTCTGAAAGTCTTTTAATTTTGATCTCATAATCGTTAATATCTAAGACATCGATATTAGTATCAAATGAATTGCAATTCGTCTCATAAATTATCACATCTTTTGTATTGCTTTCACTTTTCGTATTATAATAATTACTATTATTATAATTGACTGAAATGTCATTCAGAGTATCGTCAGATTCATTATTTAACTCATTGTCAGAGGAGTTCGCAAACCATTGCTCTGAATTCGAGTCATTACTGAATGTGATTATCATTCAAATAAACAAAAATATAAAATTAATTAAATAAACAAAAGTGACTTAACAAAAAAATAACACTAATAAACTAGTACAAATTGATTAGTCAGTACCTTAAATAATTTTTATAGTATTCCATTTGTTAATAATCATTCAAATCAAATATAAAACAAAATAAAACAAATTATTTTAAATAAAAATATTTAATAAAATATAAAAACTAAAAAATAAAAAATTATATGAACAATATGAACATTATGAACATTATGAACATGCTCTTATAAATTGAACGCAACCATGAATTTCTTCATAATTAGCGCCAATTCTGTGCCAACAGTTGAAACAAAATTACAAAACGACTGACTCTCAAATTCAGAGTTAAAATGATTAAGTGTTAAGACCTGCGCAACACTTCAAACACTTAATAATAGTTTTAATATCCGTAGAAATTATCTAATTTTATGACATTTAAACAACAATTCAAACACAAAATTAGTCATAAATACAATTAATAATTTGGATTCGTTTTAATAGAATAATATATAGTATTGTATATAAACAAAATACAAAATATTATCCATGCTAAGTTATTTTATGTTAAGATTAAGTTTGAATAGTTATTTGAAAGTTTTAATTTTGAGAACTAAAAAGCTATTATTTATTGAATATTTCCTCATAAAACTTAAAAAGTGTTTAATAAGTTTACTAACTTTTATTACTTTAATAAGTTTATCCTCAAATGAGAAAATTCTGAACTTTAATTAATTCAAAAAAGTTGCAAAAAAAGTCGTCTCGAATTAAAGGACGTAATTATTGTTTGACTTCTATGAGTAAACTCTGAGGCAAACAATTTGTCAAAAATTGTATCGAAATTTAATTTTTGCTAAAATTATTTAAGAAATGAGTACACCGTTAACACAACCGGTGGGGGTAACCAGTAATGTAAACATTGCATATCTGTGTCGAGTGGGTCACGAAACTGTTCAGGAGATGGTCTCAAAAACAGCGGAATTGTTTTCAACGCTTCGAATGATGTGTCCGCCAAATGGCACTCAAACCGCTTTATCTCAAGAACGACAAATCAGAGTCAAAGAAATGCTTAAAAACATTGAATTCCTGTTTAAACGCCTGAGAAAAGCATTTGAGAGATGCAGTGAATGCATGTCTGCCATCGATTACATCCAAATCGAGTCAATTATTCCAATGAAAGATCAAGACTTCCATAAATTAGAGGATAAGAAGTCAACAAATCCTGAGGTCAAACAATTAGATAACGAACACAAAGATTTGGAGGAATTACTGCTTCTAAAGAACAGACAAATCAAAGAAATTATCGATAATTTGAGAGCAATTGTTTGGGAAATCAATACAATGCTTGCGATGAGACGACCATAACTTTAAAAACTTTTTAAAAGACAAAAATTGATTATTTTATTAAACTTTTCATTAAAAACTAATTTAAATTACATTTTAATAATAAACGAATTTAACGATCGATTGATTGAATCAATAAAATAACAATTTCTTTATTTATATTAACATTTATTAGAATTTATATCATTTTATAATTAATTACTAATTATGAAAGAATTGTGTGCTCTTGGAAAGAGTCATATGAACTGATCACTGATCAACAAAATAACCAAATAATGAATGTATGGCAGGAAATGCAGATATGGATCAAAACAAATCAAAACACATTTATATCCAAAAGAATTTCTAAACATTTTATATAACATTTGTTTAAATAGAAATTATGCCTAAATTTGTTGTATAATAATTATTACGCTTTCATTTAGAGAATAATCATAACATATATAACCTCTTATTTCTCATTTTTAGTACATTTTATATAAAAAAAATTTTAAACGAAGAGATCATTAGAGATGAGAAACACTTTGCGTTTTCTTTTGATTCAATGCTTTCCTCAAACTTTAAATCGTAGACAAAAAATAATAATTTTCTCTCTTCTATTGGTTTTCATTTCAGTTCCCAATTAAGTCATAATTAAAAGTTTATTCCAACGAATTGTTGTTTTTAAGAATCTTTTCGTTTTGGCGCAGATTTTAAGTAAAATGTTTTCAACTGTCCCTTTCCTTTGACAGTAACCAAACCTCTTTGCTCGAATGTAAACCCAAACTCTTGCAGAATATGTGCCGTCTCCTCAACCACCTATTGTTAAATTAACAGATTATCAAGTTAAGTTAATATAATCTTTTAAACAAGAAAATAAATTCAATTAATTTCAATGTCTTTTCATTCATTAAAAAAGATACCAAAAATATGATCCAAAAAGACGACTATTTCTGGTTTTTCTATTTATTGGAGAAATCATTTGAAATCCATTATTTGATTAAATTGGATATCAAATGATAACACAAATGACTATAATTTATTTAATAGTCCTAGATCATTCCATCTTTTTAATATATAATTTAGGAAATGTCTTAAATAATATTTAATAAATAGGTCAAACAAATAAAAAACTATGCATGGGGATTTTGAATAACTCGAATACTGGTAGAGATATCTAAAATCTGTAAAAGGTACATTAGAAAACACATCAGTAACATTTTTTATTAGGATGACTCACCTTTTAGGTCCGACCCCAGTATGGCATCTATAGTACCCACATTTCTTTGTTATTTTGGGTAGAGAACATTGAGTGGAACAACTTTGTTGCTTGATACTTTTATATCAAAGCTAAGATAGTTGCCAGGGGTATTTAAGCTTGTGGATAGAGTTAAATTATTGTGATTGGCTTCCCATCAATTTGAGTAAAATTTCAGTCTCAATCGAAAAATCTGACCAGGATATATAAATTTATTGTGGGATCATAATTAGAAAGTTAGTCACCTTAATTAAAAATTGTACTTGGTTTTCTAATGTTCTTTTTACAGATTTTAAATATCACTACATGTCTTCGAGTTATTTAAGATCTCCTAGCATACTTTTTATTTGCTTTACCCGTATATATATTTAGATATAAATTAGAAGAATTTTAATTAAATGATATTTACTTGAATACAACCGGCTTTTCCTGTGCTCTCCATTCTATAAATAAAATGTAAAAACATTTAATCAAAAAAAAAAATTAAAAATAATATTAAAATATTTAAATAAGTATTTTTGTCTCATTTTTTTGTAATATTCTTAAAGAATCGACAATTCGTGCAAAAAATCATTTGATTGGAGATAATATAACATAAGACAAATGATTTCAAACATATGTTTTTCTAAAATAAAGGTTTAAATGTTTTCTCAACAATTCCTACAATTAAACAAATTTGAAATACCATTTGAAGGGTGATTTAGAAATTCAATCTAGATTATCTTTACAAAATTGTTTGAAAACAGTAGTATATTATTTCCGATTAATTAATTTTCGTTCAAATTTATTTAAAATCTTATAAATAAGTAAAGAATGTTTTATTTTCAACATTTTTACGAAACAAATGAAAAATACAATAAAATAATATAATAATATAATAAATTCTATGTATTATAAGATTTATTCCACAAAATTATAGTCTTAAATCTTAAGCTCGAAAATCGATTTTTGAAAGCGACTCAACACAGACGGATAGTTTGTCAACATTTCGAAACGCATCAAATGTCCTTGATCATTATTCTAGTATTTGATATATTCAATGGTAAGAATAAAGAAATCGTACCCATCAAAAATTCTTAAACTATAAAATTATTTATTATTATACAATTATATTATATTTATACTTAATGTACTGAAATCGTACTACACATTGTGTACTTATTTTCGATGATCAAGGACAATTTCTTAAAATTTCATTATAATATATATAATTATAAATTTTTATGCTATTATAGATGCTATAATTCTGAAATTGATTTATTTCTAGGGTAACCAATGACAATTTTTGAAATAAGTAAACATTTGCTCAAAACCTTAATAAAAAAGGGAACAAAATTATTATTTAAAGCCATATACAGACATTGCGTTTTTAAGATGAACTCATTTTGTCCTTGTACTCCTCTAATATTTATACGAATAAAATTCTTTTTTATCCCCTACCATGGTTTTCTAAATTTTATCCTCAAAATTTTTCTCCCATATCTTTCTCTATTATATTTTTCCTAGAATTTGATATTATATACCATGTTAACTATTTCAGAAATTTTAAAAGTTATAAATTTATATTAAAACATTTCATAAACTGGATCAAATTTAATATATATACATGTTTCTTTTTGTTTTACAATATTCTTATTAATTTTGAAAAAAAATCAGCTTGCAAAGTTTAAAATTTTTAAAATTCTGATTGGTCCTTTTCAAAATTTGCTCAAGTTATTTTAATGAAACTTGGTAATTTATAGCAATTAAACATATATTTAAGCACCAAATTTGGTTAAAATATCAACTGGTTATAAATTAATTGGGCATAAAGTAAATTCCTTAACAAATATAAGCTAATAATAATAATAATAATTAAAATGTTTTTATTTTACACTTTTCTATGAGACTTAAGTTCATCCTTTTTAAGTTTTTTTGATATATTATTTACAGTTCTTTAATGTTTAGATTTCAAGAAATGTGTTTCAAATAAAATCTATTTTTTCATTTTATGAAAAAATTCAGTACTCTTTCATATCCTGAGTACTAATATGTCAGGTTATACAAAATCAAATACAATACTTGATAATAAAGTAAAGCTGGTCACTCAATTTGATCAAAGATGAGTTCAATAAATATCAAAAATAAGCTTAGCTTTTGTTGATGTTTTTATTTTCAATAATTTCTATTACAATGTATTTATAGATTAATTTTTTATAGTTTTGTTGTTTTTATATATTTTTTAGTTTTTTTTTCTAAATTAAAATACTGAACACTATTGCCTACTAAAGATTTAATTTTTAATTAGAAGACATAATGGACTGTCCATGAGAAAAGTGGATGGATGGTCACCTTTCTTAATTCCTCATTAAATACCGTAATAAGTTAGATTATACGGGATAATTTATACAAAACAAAAGAAATATGACTTAATATATTTAATAAATAAAGATTTATTGATAAAATTTATTTTTAAAAAAGAAACTTAAAAACAGTTAATTATTTTAAGAATCATTAGAAAAGACTGAACTCAGAATTGGAAACAAAACAAAAATTCCAAAATAGAAACAAAGAAATACTTTTCGTTATTTTCGTTATCAGTTTTCGAAAATGTGTTTAAATCTCTTTAAAATGAGAATCATTTTAGTGTTTATCCAATATTTCCAAAAGAATTGTCTTTTGTAGTCCTATAAAATTCATTTATATTCTGATAATGAACTGCTTTGGGCTAACGGTTTGGTCTACGCTTATGTTCTTTGATATACTGGAATCGGTTTAAGCTAGAGATCAATATCAGGCAAAATACAGGCATTCGCTCTCAATTGTATTCGAAAATAAATTATTGAAATAGTTTTGGATTAAAAAAATTTTAGAAATGCATTTTGACTTAAATTCTTTTCTAATATATCATAATTTATAAACAATTTTCAAATTTATTACAAAAATATTTCTTTGAATTAATTCAAATAAATTCTTTACAAATATATTCAGAATAAAAACATATAAAAAATTTAATTAACTTTAGATTAATTCCAACGAATGGAAACATTCGTCAAATTTTTATATTAAAACCATATCTTTTGTCACAAATTTTATTTACTTTTATAAACAAAATTTAATCTAAAATTTAAATCACTTTTTATTTAAAATTTTCTGTATTAAAGTATTTTTCAAATTTTGAAAGAAAATATTTTTTGATTTACTTTATCTTCTTTTTACCAAGAACACTTAATTAGATTTAAAATTAATTAAAGGTGAGTTAAATTAAACACTTTAATAAAATTTTTCTAATATTCCTAATATTTATAAAAGATATTCTATAAAAGAGAAGATTCAGAAAGAAATAAGAATTTATTGTCATTTTTTTAATTAAAAAAAAGTGAATTCGCGATAAAATTTAAATTAAATTTTTAAAAGAATGAATTCGTTTATAATTTTATTATTCGATTATTAATTTAAAGTTTAGAACTAATTTATAACTGAATTATTAAGAAACGAACTCTAATTAAGATTTAGAGGAATTTTGGTTCAGTTTTAGCGCTTCAAAGTTATTACTCTAAATTACATAAATATAAATGTCATACAACTTAACATACTTAACAAATGCATTTTATTATTATTATTAATTCTATTTGAATCTAAAAAATGGTAAATCATATTTTAGAATCTAAAATTTTAACATGGTCATCAATTCGTTATTATTTAGGATAGGACTATTTAAAATTTGCGCTTGAAAACATAAGCTAGCAAAATGTAAATCCAAAAAATATGCTGAAAAAATTAGAACCTAGTAAAGTTTATTCGATTAATTTGTTAACCCTTTAAAAAACATTATTGATAGTCATTAGTCACTAAATTTGTTTTATAATAGGGTTTTGACCATGATACAACGTATAGTAAGGGTGACTCATTTAATATACACTCAAAGACCGATCATATGAAATGACCTTTCTTATGAACTAAATCTAAAAACCAAAACCCATTCCCATAGACACTAATGATAATTATTGACCGATGCTATGAAGAATGTTGTTATGAACTGACGTTTGTTATGAAGTATAAATTTAAACCAAAGCTACTTAAAACAATGCGTTTTAATGACCGATCGTATGAAGTAATGAAATAAAAACTGTATTCAAGAAAAATGTTACCAAATATTTTCAATTAGTAATCAAAAAATATAAAGGTGTTAAAAGAGATCAATCAATATTTGAATATAAACTGAGAAGTTTATTACATTTAATGAAAATTTTGAAAAAATTAAGTCAAAATTAATTTAAAAAATTCAAATTCCAAGTAAAATTAATAATAATTGTTTTAATTCTTTATAAAACATAAAATAATCGTTTTTAGCCTAAATTGTAATTTTGTTTAATATTTTTATGTTTTTCCCTATAATAAAAAATTGACCTATCTTATGAACTAACCGATGTTATGAACAATATTTTTGATTTCTCGATCACTTCATATGATTGGTCTTTGAGTGTATATATATAATAATTATTATTAAAGGGTCTATTTTTAAAATGAACTTGGTAATAGTGTTTGGGAATAGAAATAAAAGGTACTAAAATAGGTACTATTTGTCTGATTGAAACTTTTAATTTATTATAAGTTATAAATTATAACTTATTTTCATATTTAGAGCATTTTATTTATAAGAAAACTTTTATCATTCAATTTGTAAGTGAAGTCAAAAAGTTTTTTGATTCACAAAAATTGGCTTAAATTGAGAATTAATGTATTATAAATTACATTATGTATATAAACAGAGAATTGAAAATTGAGTGCATACTTTGTTAGTGTTGACCATTGAATTGTCCAAAATTTTAATTTTATTTAATAATTAATACAATTATTGTATTTTCCATTCGGAATTTCAGGCGTTTTTTCATGCGTTTTTGTCCCTTACCTAAAAAATATTACCAAGTTCATTGAAAAATAAACCCTTTCATAATTATACATAAATCAAATGTTTCACCTTGAGTATACGTTGTATCATGATCAAATTCTATTATAAAAATATCCTGACCA
>JAQFZM010003699.1:0-10648 GCA_034695785.1 Galumna obvia
CCACTTTTCCCGAACTTGTCTTACCACTTTTCCCGAACCTGTCCGACCACTTTTCCCGGACCTATCCGACCACTTTTGCCGAACTTGTCTTACCACTTTTCAAAACCTGTCCAACCACTTTTCCCGAACCTGTCCGACCACTTTTCCCGAAACTGTCCGACCACTTTTCTCGAACTGGTCTTACCACTTTTCCCGAACCTGTCCGACCACTTTTCCCGAACTTGTCTTACCACTTTTCCCGAACCTGTCCGACCACTTTTCCCGGACCTATCCGACCACTTTTCCTAAACTTGTGATAGAAGCCGAAGAAGTATTGAGCGATGAATACCAAAGCAGGACTTCTATCACTAAACTGCTCTTAATGGAATTGAGGAAAACAAAAGGATTTATAATCAATTTACAGATTTTAATATGAGAATAATAAAAGGTTTGAGGCAAAGCCCATATTCACTACATTTACGAGCTTCTATCAATATAATATAATAGCAATTTAATTTAGTCCAGCTAAAAATATATTCAAACATTTTAAAAAATTCCTATACAAGTATGGGTTTCCTTGTTTCTAGTACTTTGTAATTTGTGTTAGTGATTGGCAATGAGAGCATAGCCTACAACTCCTTTCTTTTTCTATCAAAAAGGCGAAATTACCCCGTTACTAACAAATTAGTTGGCCTCAAGAGAAAAAATTTTAAGCCTAAGCACATGACTACTATTTTATCAAAAAGATGAAATTTTTCCGTTACTAACTAAAAGATGGCTAGGGAGCGAGAGTGAGTGAGTGAGAGGAAAAGTTAAAAGAAGAGAGATAGAGAGAGCCCATCCTACAACTCCTTCCGTTTCTATCAAAAAGTTAAAATTTTCATGTTACAAACAAAAGGATTGTTCTCAAGTATGAACACAACCTACCACTCTACTGGTTTAAATTTATGCGCTGCATACCATGGAAATGTAGAGTGAGTGGATAGGTCAGTAAAGTTGAAGAATCAGAACAAAACCCTAAACAGAGCAGAAAAATTTAAACTTATTAACGAAAAGACAATATCAGAACAAATTGAGTTGAATTATAAATTTGACGAAATTATGGAATGTTTTGTATGGAAAACAATTGGCTATAAAAGTGATGAGGAGTTCATCAATTGTTCTCAAGTCTCAGATATTCGTCTCTCAATCTCTTATCACAGGATTTGTTATACAATATTTCATCAAAAAGAGGGCGAAGACGACAACAAATTCTATTTAAATAACAATGAATTCCGAGATCTGACATTAATTTTATTAGAACTCAGATTTCGAGTCAATATAAATCATTTCCACCTTTGGGTACATCCAAGGAATGAGAGAATTGTCCGAAAAGGTAAAAGGTGGTAAAAGGTTACACTTTAGTATATAGGGTAACGCCCAACGGGGGTGTAGTATATCAATGGTAAGCTTATTAATAGTGGTACTCATTGGTCCGTTTGTCCTTTATAACTTTGTTAATAAGTTATAAAATATGCCCTTTATCAATTGAAATATTCATATAAAAGGGCATAAGTCAAACAATATTTCATAACTTTTTAACAAGGTGTTTCCGGACAACCGGACCTCCACCAATGTGTACCACCACTAATAAGCTCTCCATTGCCCTAAATACTAAAGTGTAGCCTTTTACCTTCAAATATTGTCAACTTTAAATTGACCTCGCCGTTTTTTGGTTTGACTTAGGTCAAAATTTTTTTTTCATTCGAAAGCTAATTCAATTTAGAATCGACTCACGTTGTGGGATTTTTGATTTTGTCATGGATCAGAGTTTACGTTCTTATTGGGCAAGGTTCTTTGTAAACTTTTCATTTGATATACTAATGTGGGCTAAAAAAACTTATTAAAAGGGTTAAAATATAAATAAAAATTTTTAATTCATCAACTAGTTTCGGCAGGGTACTCATTCAACCAACCTTCATTCGAATTTTCCGCGACTGTATATTTGAAAATAGTTCTAAGTCACTACACAAGCTTGTTCAGTGCATTCAGTAAGTATAATGAAATATATCAAACCCTTGGGCTGAACCTGTATCGCTGATTATTTATATGGAAATTGCTATATTTTATAGTTAAAAATAAATTTTACCTAGATTATATTATCATTAAAGTGTTCATTAAATATTTTATTATTAAACTAATAATTAAATAAAAATCTACAGAAATGTCACCACAAAGAACCTGTTATGAGTAAAGTCATTATCAATGAAAGTTTTGTTATTAAAAATAATAATATTCCTGAAAATTGAAGTTTAATATATTGTTAATGATCGATCTAATAAAGTATCTAGCTTATTTTTTACTTAAATTATTAATATTCAAATAATTCTTTTATATTATTTTAACCTAAAAACTAAAACTATTAAAAACATTAAAATTTAGTTACCGATATTATTGACTGATATATGATTTGCATTTTATTTGATGTCTCCGATTCTTCAACAATTGAAATGACAGAATTTATCAAGATAATTCTTACAAAATATAATTTAATTAAATTTATATTATATTTGATTTATACTATACTCTGTTTGTATCAAATCTTTAAAATATGTGAAATGTATTTCTCATATAAAACAGTTATTTCAATATCTTATCAAAACTCATCAATAATTTCATTGCCGGCAATAACTCTCTGTTTTGATAAAAGATTTTTGATTAAAAACAATTCATTTCTAAAAGATTTTCAGATCAGAACAGAAAACACTACAGAAATGTATAAATTTATTAATGAAAAGACAATTACAGAACAAATTGAGTTAAGTTACAAATTCGAGGAAATTATAAAATGTTTGGTATTTAAAACAATTGGTTTTAAAAGGGATGAGGAATACATCGATTGTTCTCAAGTCTCAGAAATTCGTCTCTCAATTGATTATTATAGCATTTGTTATACAATATTTCATTAAAAAGAGGGCTTAAATTGCAACAACTTTAATGTAAATAACAATGAATTCCGAGATCTGACATCTTTTGTATTAGAACTTAGATTACATATAAATATAATTATCATTTTTATATAATCCTTCTATGTTGTAAAAGAAATAAAAGGTTTTAGTTTCAAGGATAACTAGCTAAATTATTTTATTATAGATGATCATGCTCATTTTAATGAATTACGAGTAATAAAATAAAGAAATTATTGTTTGCATTATTTTGACAAATATTATAACCTTTTTGGAATAAAAAAGTGTTAATTTTTAACATTTCATAACCTAAAGTTGCAATAAATGTTAATTTTATTGACTGTATTTTAAAGCAAAAAATAATTTCCAGTTTTATATAAAGATTGATAAGAAGACATTCGACGAATGGGGGGTCGACTTATTCAAGTTTGATGGATGTCATGAAGACACCATTTTGACAAACTCTTTCCTGAAATGGGACAAGCATTCAATTAATCAGGTTAATTTTTATTGTTAAATTATAAAGTTATTTACAATAATTTGAATCATTTATTTTCTATTAATAATTTATTTATTAACAAAATTTAAAAACTGTAACAAAGTTTTGGAAAAAATATTGATTTAATTAATATATAGGTTTTATCTAATTAAGTGATCCGAAGTTCTATTGAAAAAAATGAAGGCTTTTGTTTTCCTTTAATTAAATGTTTTAAAGCTTTAGAAGTTTTATAGCACTAAAATAATAATGAGTGGAACGACATAACGATCACTTTTTTAAATTTTTAATATTATATGTTTCAGGATTTTGGACAGTTTTAAACTTTATTTATTTATTTTTAAAACAGTTTGGATTTATTTTTAGAACCATGATAATTTTTTTGTGCTCCATATTTATAGAAAATATCTTTTTAAATGATCTAGTGAAAAATATATTGTACAGTTGCGAGTAGCCACTCTTTTAATATCATAAGAATGATCCTGATTATGATGCAATTGATAAGACACACATATAGGAACCATGGTGATGTGGGTCATGGCTGGAACAGTATTTTCGGTATAAACAACTATTTCGGACAGAATAACCAAATATTCCTCAAATATAATGGTATTTTAAAGATTCTAACTTGCTTAATTTTATTCTTATTCCAGAACCTGGACACTAATAGATCCTTATTACCAACTATTAAAAATTGTTCCACTCCATGTACCTTAGACAAATGTGTGCTAAAAGTGTCCGTTAAATAGATTTTGTTGTCTTTAAAATGTAAGTCCATTCCCTATAAAAACAAAATAAAAATGAGTTTTATTAACTTTTAATTTAATTACTTTTATATAATAGACTTTCGATTCCTTTAATATCGACTCAAATGTCTCGGAATAAATTCCAACTCTTTCTCTAAATTTAGAAAATCTGTTCAAATAGTGTCGAGACTTGACTTTCAATATAAGACTGTCGTATAAGTACCGTGCGCTAACCAATTGCGCCACAGGGGAATGTGCTAACAATAACCAGAAACGCTGAAAAGTCTAAACATAGAAAAAGGCTTTGAGCGCATTCCTCTCTTATTTCGTTATTCTATTACAAGTTGTCGACACAAAATAAGTTTTCATCTTTGGATTGATTGAAAAGTTTAAACTCATATAAAGACGGAATTTTATAATATACACTTGAGTGCAAAACCCACTGCAATTGATTTTTGGCTGTAAAATCCCTTAAATAAGCTAGATCAAAATTATTTTTTGATTGCAAATATGGTTTTGTCTATCATTCATATATTTTTAAAAACAATTACAATATCTTGATTATTTTTAATAAAATTGAATAAAATTGCTCAAAAAAATAAAAATGAGTTTTTTTAACTTTTAATTTAATTACTTTTATATAATAGACTTTCGATTCCTTTTATATCGACTCAAATGTCTCGGAATAAATTCCAACTCTTTCTCTAAATTTAGACAAAATCTGTTCAAATAGTGTCGAGACCTGACATTCAATTTAAGATATTTGAAGTGAAATTATAATTTCTTTATTAAAACTTTAGATTTTCTCGACTTTTCCAGTATTTCATGAAAAGTTTGAGAGTGTTTTGAATTCAACTCCTCTTTGGATTGAATTGAATTAAAGTTTTTATTCATATTCTTTGATATAATTAATGGAGTCATTAAACACTTCTTCTCTTTTGTTATTAATTATCGACTCATTTATAATAATATAATTCTTGTATTCGTTTTCAATGAGTTCTTTAGTTTTCTCGAAATAATGGTTGACATCGATTCCAAACAATGGCTCCAAATATTGACTCATTCTTGAAATCACTTCCAGTTTTGTCTTTTCGTGGAATTTCTTCAATTCCTCATTAGTTGTGTATTCGTTATGTTTTACCATTTTTTCGATTAGATTCAAAATAAACGAATAAATCATATAATAATATTAATATTAAAACTTATTTGTTTATATTGAAATAAATTAATAATAACTCTTTTTTTCTAAGTCCTCTAAAACAAATCCTTTCTAACAATAAGTTGTTCTTTAAAATATGAAATCCTTTTTACAAAAGGACCTTTAATATATCAAGAAGTTCTTTATTAGTAACGGAATTATTGTTTTACATTTTATTCTTAAGCTCTTCATTAATTAGAGAAAAATGGTTTGTGAGCTGTTCTTTGTTTTCTATCATTTGATTTATTCGTATATTAAATGTAAGAAGTAATTCATTGAAGTACTGATTTTTCAATTCTTTGATTTGCAAGGGGATGTTTAATCATTTTAAGTAAAAACATATTATATTACTTAAAAATCCAATCCTTACAAAAGATATTCGCTTATATCTATGAATTCAAGCTGGTTAAATAAGGGAATATATCATGTTAGTTCTATTTTCATATAATATCATTATTTATAAAAACGATATTATGTTTATGTTATTCAATATTTAATAAAAAGCATTTTCCTTATTTAGAAAATACTGATTATGCTTGCTTTGAATTTTATAAAGTAAACTTGGTAAATATTTAATACAATATACATGTTAGTCCAACTCTTTAACTTGTAATAAACAAAAAACTTAAATTCGAAAATATTGTGAATAATTTTCTAACAAGGACATAGGTATGAGGAAATAGGTATATTAGTATTAAAGAAAACTCATTTGATTAAAAATTTAAAACATATAAAATATAATTAAATCAATTTTTATAAAATTAAAATTAGTATGAATTCAAAATCTGTGTACTAGATTCATTTTCATAAGTATTTTTGGCCAAAAATTATATCAGAATAGTCACAATTAATTACTTATTTTAGTTATTTCTGTAAACTTCTTTTTGATTAAATATTAATTATTGATTACACGATTTTTCATGAGCTGACACATATTCGAGTAACAAAGGGTTTAAACCTTTGAGTGTTTAATTGTGAACATCAGATATCACGACTACTATTCATTCTTTTTATATATACAGTCGTGTGCAATATATGTGTCCGATCATTTGTTCGTTTATCTCATGTAATATTTACGTTACCAAGACTATTTTTCAAACACAGATATGGTTTTATTTAGATTTTAAGAAAATGAAATTTTTTTTAATTCCCTCACATAATTTCTTCAAAAATTTACATTTTATAAAATGTCGATTTTCATAAAATTTAAAAAGATATTTATATGAAGATTATATATTTTATAAAGTAGATCAAAATTGATTCGATACGTGTTTTTTTGTTTTTCAATATTCTTATTAATATAGGAAAAATCAGCATGTAAATTTTAAAATTGCGAAAATTCGAATTGATCTTGATCAAATGTTTCTTAATCAATTTTGATGAAATAAAGTAATTTTAATGCAAAATAAAATAAGGTATTCATATACTAAATTTCGTTAAAATATCTTAACTCTAGACAAAATAATTCGAGAAAAAGTAATTTCTATTATAAAAGATGAAATAAAAAATTTGTTGAAATGAGTAAAATTGAGAGAACTTATTTAAAAGGGAAATTACTTTTTCTCAAATAATTTTGACTTGAGTTAAGACATTTTAATGAAATTTAATAAATGAACACCTTATTTTATTTTGTATTAAATTAACTTTATTTCATCAAAATTTATTAAGAAACATTTGATCAAGATCAATTCGATCTAGGAAAGTTCAAAAATAATTTTATCTTATATTTTACTATTAAATTTAATCATTTAATTAAAAAATTTATAACCATTAAGTTTTTAATTACAATAATTTCTTTTCTTTATCAGTATCATTCAATTTAAAATATTTTATTTGGTTTGCTTAAAATTCATCATTTCACTCAATCATCAATTCACATAGAAAAACATCAATTAACCAAAAATATAATTAGTAATTTTATTAATTCTTTACTCATATTTACTTTAAAATATAATGAATTATTTTAACAAAATCACCCCAAGATCAAAAATCCCAAACGATATCTTGTGCCTTTCCATAAACGTTAATGTTATTTCTAATTTTGCTACTTTAAAGGCTTTCCAAAAATCCATTCTTGATCATGCTTGCTTCTATCTCAACTTCTATCACAATTGTTAATCTAGGTTATTATATTGAGACACCTATGAATATATGTCATTCTGTTGACAACTCAACTCTAATTAACTTAAATTAAGTCAACAAAAATTATCTCAATTAATCTACAATACATTTGACACTATGGCTCACCTTGCTATTATGAGTCAAACCATAATTTTCATATTATGAATGCATATGAAGGAGGGATAAAGATAGTGTATTATCATAAAAATAGGATTTATATTATAGGCAGAGCAGACGTTAAAAATCCCATAATTTGATACAACAAGAAAAAAATTCATGGTTTTGTGTACATATTTATAAATTAAAAAATTCAAATAACGTGAGTTTTTTTCTGTTGTTTTCAAAAATTATTATATTAAATTAAGTCGAAAATTTGCAAAAATTAAATATCTAAATTTTAAATTTTGTAAAATTTTTGAAATATTTCGGGATTATTCAAGAAAATAATATTTGGATTCAACAGAAAAAAAGTTCACGCTTTTTGAATTTTTTAATTTAAAAATATGTACACAAAACTGATTTTTGTTGTTGTTGTATCAAAATATGGGGTTTTTAAACTTCGGTATTGCCTGTAATATAAATCCGATTTTTATGTTTTTATATAATACACTTTATCTATCCCTCTTCCATATGCATTCATAATCCCAGGTCCACCTATCAAGGTATTAATGTAACCTATATCTTTGCAAACTTTCCGGGTTTTTTATGAAGATTTAATTGGATCCAATCATGGTGAAAATGGTTGACCATCAGTCGATGGATGTTCATTTTACACTTTACAGATTTGTGCAAGATCATTTTGTTCCAAATATAGAGTCATAATGGCAGGATTATTATATATTGACCGTCCTAATATATAATTGATGAAAGAATCTTGGAACCGTAGCAAAAGTATAATCAATTAGCCAAAATAGTTAGTTTATATTTTGAGATTTTCTTCTGTGACAAAAAAATATCTGATTATCACCATATACAAATCTATTAAACTAGTTTTGCCCAGAATTAGTGTGCCTTAGTTTATTTCATATTGTAATAGCATAATATTTTAAAATTATATGATATTTACTCATTTGACAATCTAACAGCAATTAGTTCCGTTGGTTATAGCTCTCTATTAGTCTTTCGCTTTCTTCATTTTAATTGCTTAGAAGCCGATATTGTTGGAAGAGTGCAAACAATTTCTTGATTAATAGATGCTTTTGTGTTCTGTATAATAAGTAGCGGGATTTCATCGAATTGCTGAGATTTTTCACGAATAATATTATGCTCATAAACAGAAGCAGTGTTAGAGTCGACCTATGATTATATGGTTTATTTAATTCCGGATAAAATAATTATTTAATTAATATATGCAAATTTTTATTTATTGATAATACATTAAAATAAATTCCGTTATTCATTTCCGTTTTGATTCTTCCGGGATATTTATTTAATGGATCCCTATATTAACTACATCTTCCGAATGTATTAATAAATGATTGTTTATAAAAATAATAAATAAAACCAACTAAATTATAAAGTCTTTCCATTTTATTGCTTATCACTAATAACTATTAATATTAAAATATTTTATATACTATTGTATTTGTTATAGTTTCAGATAGAATTTTAGGGCAAAAAGAGGACAGCACAAATGTAATTTATTAATCAAATTTATTTTAACTGAATTAAAGACAAAATCAACAATTAAACAAAAACTCAACGTTAAAATATTAATTAAGAATCGCTTAAAAACAGTAATTTTAAAATATTTAAATATTGAACAAAATATAATATTTCAGGTGATATATTATATTTCTTTTAAATATAAATGATATGTGATAATTAAAATGAAATACCATATCAAATATACAACTATTTTGTATAAGTATTTAAAATTACATGACATAATTTTAATTTAAATATTGATTTGCATATACAGTCATTAAAAAACATCGCGAACTAAGTCCTGTTTTATGCATTCAAGTTTTTCTAGATTAGAGTTGGAATTTTCAAGTGAAATTTTCAACATTTTTTAAAGGATTGTTCTTGTCTATAAAAATATAAAAAGTTTGAAAATCACCTTGCTACCTTTTGAAATTTGTTAAATTTTGTAAAGTTACCCAAAAAATACTAAAAATTTCACAAATTACCCTGTCATTTTTAGACATTATGAGATATTTTAAAAATTCCAAAAGTATAAAGTGCAATATTAAATTTATAAGAAAGGCATATTCTGTTTTTGCAATTGAACGATCTTGGTGGTCATAAAAATTAAAAAACTAAAATTTAAGGGGCTCACTTAAAATTCAACCAATCTAAAAGGATGCAAGATAATTCAATTTTGTATAATTGAAAATAAACTAGATAAATTTATCTAAATTTTTATTTTAGGAATTTGTAAATATGTTTCCTAGCAAATTTAATTTGCTTGGGGATATTGACTAAATAGTAAAGTTGATTACTAGTAATTTTCTTTATTTATTTTAAAAATACTTATCCGTTTACAAATCTGTAAACATAATTTTGAAAAGCAATATCAATTATATCACCTTAAATTTATTTTAGTTAAAAATTTTAATAGGGTTGGTTACAATATGTCTTATAGTAACATATGCTACACCCTATTCCCAACACTAATTATGAATATGCTGGGATGATTTTTAAATTGTGCCTGATACAGGAGTAGCTATATTTTGATTTGACACTAAGATGACAAAAATCGGTTATCAAATAATAGAAATGTAGATAATTGAAAGTCAAAAATTTTCAAATTGAAAAAAATATTTGATATGAAAATAAATGGGAATATACAAAAATCATTAATTTGATGTTCAATTTAAAACAATTCTTTTATTTGTTAACCGATTATGGTCATCTTGGTGTCAAATTAAAATATAAGTATTCCTTTATCAGAAACAGCTTAATAATCGTCCCAGCTTATTCATAATTAGAGATGGGCATAGGGTGTAGCATATGCTACAAAAAGACATATTGTAACCAACCCTATTACAAATATCAACTAAAATTAATTTAGGGTGATATTATTGATATTGTTTTTCAAAATTCCGTTTACAGATTTGAAAACGGATAAGTATTTTTTAAAAAAATAAAGAAAATTACTAGTACAAAATTTTACTATTTAGTCAATATCCCCAAGCAAATTAAATTTGATAGGAAACAT